>JAPYZL010029950.1:0-15629 GCA_030522825.1 Platygaster orseoliae | reverse complement strand
TTTACATGTGCAATGTTATGTGCACGTTTTATAGTGTGCAAAAAACGTGAAAAGCGAGTTTTTCCTAAAAGCGAAATAACTTGGGTAAAGTATGTTAGCTGAAAACTCGGATAGCGAGTTTTTCCAAAAAAAGAGATAACGTGTGTCAGGTACGTTAGTCAAAAACGCAAAAAGACATCTCTACTCACTTTTACATAACTTCAATAATGTGCGTCGCTTTTTCTGATGTAGTTTTCCATGTTTTTAATATTTTTCCTTTTATTAGCTCATCGTCACGGCTATCGAAAACGATTTTTTTAACTTTCCCGAACAATTTTACCACTTCTTTCATGAAATATATGCCGAAATACGACATTTCAAACACAATCATTGAGAACATTATTTGAACAATTACCCGTGTAAATATCAGTCCACCACTTTTTAATTTAAAACTGGTCAGTTTTTCAACTATTTATGAAAAGGAATTTTCAAAAAAGCCTTTTCTTGGCAGAATCCCTCTATACATACACATTTACCATCTTTGTATTTATATACAATAACAGCTGATGTGCAGTCAATTTAAATTGGTTTTGATTTTTGCGCGCTCGCTGCTTTGTGCAAATATTAGCGCCTCTATCGGAATCCCGGCCACAACAGAAATTCCGTTGTGGCGAACGATTCTCCAATCAGCGTAGATGATTCGGGCACGAATGGCGGACAGTTTGAAAGCGCGAACGCGATTGGGTGATTCCGATAAAGGGTAGTCAACATTGGTTGGGGCGGTCATGACACTTGAGTGTGCTAAAACTTCAAGTAAAAGATTGCTGTCTTCGACTTTGACTGAAAACCCGCCAAAGTCATTCGACCGAATTACCTGATATATTATTATTTATTATATCATGAATATATAGGGTGTCCCACATTCTCATGTACAAAAAAATGGCAGATTCCTGCAAATATTAAAGATTTTTTTTCTTGCCATTTTTTATAAAACTCAAAATCAAAAAAGTAATTCAAGTTTAGAATTTAAACAATAAATGTGCTTTTTCGACAAGTAGAATAAAACCCACTGGCCAAAATATACCAAAATTATCTCATTATTTTGCTGAGTGGAAAAGTAATTTATCACTTTTTACAAAACTCAAAACCAAAAAAGATATTCGAGTTGAAAGTTTAAACCAATCAGATTCGCTAAATTTAAAACTGTAATATTTTTTTGATTTTGATTTTTGTGAAAAGTGGCAAAGGACTTTTCGACTCAGAAAAATAAAGAGAAAAATTTTATAAATTTTTGGTCAGTGGTTTCTATCCCTAATTCTCGTAATAGCACGTTTATTGGTTAACTTTCAAACTCGATTATCATTTTTGATTTTCAGTTTTTCGAGAAATGATAAAGGGAAAATTGTCTGAAATTTTTGCAAGGAATCTGCTATTTTTTTTGTAGACGAGAATTTGAGACACTCTCTATGCTTATGCGGGATTATCGAAGAAACTTTCGATAAATCATTTTATTCAAAAATTGTGATGTTGGCACTACAAAATTATTCCAGATTAGATTTTTTTTTACATTTTATTCGTTTTTCAAGACCAACAAATGGCAGATTTGTTTATTTTGTTTTATTATCATGATAAATTTCCGAAATTTCAGATAAGTCGTTTTATCATAACTTTGTGATTTTGGTACTACCGGTACGAGTTGGGAACGCTGACGTTCTCGCGCACTTCAAGCCAAAATATTCTCCCAACGCAACGGTCCAACGCTCAAAATTTCAATCTTTCATATTTCTGTCAATTTCAGATATTCGCAAGTATGACAAAAAGAATATCGTTGCAGAATGTAGAAACAAACATGAATTTTTCATTTTTTTAAAACATGTTTTCAAATGTGTAAGGTATCATGTGATAAGTGAAACGACCCACTCACCGACGGAGCAGCGCTGTTTCTGCGGGAACCCCCACTTCCACCGATCGAAAACCCGGGATGGCCCTTTACGGGGATCGGGCCCAGAGGCTCGATCGCGGATGCGGGCCTCGAGCCCTTGTGCCTCGAAGAAGACGAGGAAGAGGGGGGCGGGGGTGGGTGGGAGAGGGGCCTCCCAGATTGGGCCCGATGAGGATAAGGACCCCAGGATTGTCGTGGGACATAGCCCACGTAACCACCGGACACGAATTGGGCCGAGCCGTTGCTGAGCTGTGGCGGGGCCATTACGGCCGTTTGCTGTTGCCCTCCGTTTCGCATTTTCCACCCCTTTAACTGTGGTTATAACGTAAATATCGATAATTATCAAAATGAAAAAACATCTTGTCATTTATTTTCAGACATCGTTTTGAGCCATACAGACATGAAACGTGTTTCGTTTAAAGGATACATTATCCTGGAATTTCACAAGGAATCTCAATTTTTTGGGTGCTCAGGCCATATTTAATCACCCTGTATGAACAAATTTTTTATCTGAATATCTCAAGCAAAGTTTTGTATACAAATCACAACAAAACCAAATAATTACCTCTTAAAAATGGAGGGCCCGGAAAACAAAACAGCGGGAGCGCTCGACTTAGTAAGTAAAGGAGGGGGCGTAACGCGAAGATCCGATCAAAAGGAAGACGAAAACGAAATATTTCAATAAACTTTTTTTATTTAACTCTCCATAACTCTGGAACTAGGCAAAGGAATGAAATGAAATTTGGACACATAATTTTTCTTACTTTAGCGATGCTCTTGAAGTGCAGAAAAATTCATTGGCATTATTTATTTATAAATATATTATAACTCGGCGCGGTCATTGATTTATTCATACTGCGACTCTAATAATAATGCAATCAACATGAAATTTTTATGGAGACTTCTTCGCTCTATAATGAAGAAAACTTGTAAATAAAAATTTTGAAAATGTCGAGGTTTTGGGCTAATATTTAATATCGTTGTTTATTGTTATTTCAACGATAAATAAATAATGTCAATGAGTTTTTCTGCACTTTGAGAGCATCGCTAAACTAAGAAGAATCATGTGTCCAAATTTCATTCAATTCTAATACCTAGTTCCAGAGTTATGGTGAGTTATATAAAAAAAGTTTATTGAAATATTTCATTTTCGTCTTCCTTTTGATCGGATCTTCGCGTTACGCCCCCTCCCTTACTTACTAGGTCAAGCGCTCCCGCTGTTTTGCTTTCCGGGCCCTCGATTAAAAAAAAAAAAGGAAAACTTAAAATTGGTGAATAGTGGATTGCAAACTCTATACCAACAATGAGAATGATAAGTACATAGTGTGAAATAAGTAACGGGAATTTCATTACCGCATAAACTTAGCTTATTTTAATGTACCGCGTCACATTATCGTTACAGCCTAAAATGTAATGTTTTAAAGTGACGCGTTGTTTTCGAATACTAAAAAATACTCGTTTGCCTAACTTGATAAAGAAAACACTTATTTTCTCCGTGTTTTTAACCAGTAAAACTTACATAAATGTTATCCACATTGCTATAACAAATATTGTTCTTTACTGGTGTGGAAAATTTGTCTAACTTGTATAATTGCAACGCACAAAAGGACTAGAAAAACTTATTCGTAAATGCCAGTTTTATGGAAAAAGCGAATATTTTCTCAACAGATTGAACGAAACATGTTTTGCGGTCAGCTAGTACTCAAAATATGTCCAACAATTGATAATTATCGATATTTTTTGTTTACTGTACGTCATTTTCAACCATACCCGGGGAATTTGTCCATTTCACGCACTTTTCTCGTTCCACCTTTCACCCTTTTTCGACTGGCGCGCTCTGGAATGCGTACGTGGGTTATCTTTGTTCGTTGAGGGCGGGGGTTTTTATTTTGCGCAGAAAACAACGAGGGAGATAAGATACGAAAGTGGCGCCGGTTTCTGTCAATCTTATCGTCAACATTATGCGCGGAGAAAAAGAAAGAGATGGAGCTCATTTTGTTCGCAATTATCGATCAAGATATTTCTTTGGGATAACATTTTCAAACTGTTTTCAACCTTTTTATTTTATAAATGACATGCGTAGAAACTTGTGATGGAAAATTTATTCCATTGATGAATTTGCTGATTTCGTTACGTGAACGATTTCACTATCATAATTCATAAGAAAAATTTCTCCGTGTAGTTCTGCCATCTACATATTCAAAAGAAAATACGGTCTATAGGAAAATTGTTCAGAACAAAGTTATTCTAGCCCCGTTTAAGCAGCGATTTTGTACAAACACCCTTGACCTCACAAATTCCCTCGTTTCCCAATCAATAGCCAGCGGCGAAACAAAACGAATCGAGCGCGTTTTCCACGGCCGGAAATCGTCGCCTTGAAAATCACCGAGGCGCGAAATAATCGAGCCACCCAGATGATCAGATCTCGCCGATCCAGGCGCATTCAGGAAGCAAAAGCATTCGCAGAGCGATCGGCTCGTGACTTGGGATGCGGCGCATTAACGAGGCGAGCTGGACTGCGATCGCCTTAATGAATATTCAAGGAGCCATATCATTCTCTTCTCGCTCTATCTAATCAAAGTGCCATCCCAAGGCACGGGCATAGCATTCCAAACAATGTCTACGTTTTCTCAAAGTCCCCTCAAGACGTACTTTAAGGTAGTATTTACTAGATCAAGTTTGCAACAGATTTCAATGAATTTTGCGAAGAAAATCTTTCAGCCTTCAAGCAAAACCTTATGAAAATCAAATATTTAATTTTCGAGAAAAAATGAAGCAATTTAATGGAACTCTGGATACAAAATTTTTATCTGAATTTTCCCACTCAGTGTATAATAAAAGTTTATTGACGTTGCGCAATCTGAGAGACTGACGTTGCTCAAAAAATAAGTTACATTACTGTTACAACCAGAAATTTATTGTCAGTTAACTATATAGTTTTTTTTTATATTTCACTTCAAACTCGAACTCCGAAAAGTACAATGACTTTCTTATTGATCCAATATAAGCAAAGGAACGGGCCCCCCATACTCGATAACTGTTATTTACGAGCGCTTTGTGTCGCAAACGTTGACTGACGCCGGGCTTAATGCGATCGTATCTGCGGTGTTCGCGTTCTCGGTGCTCAAGATTTTTTCCTCGATCCTTTAATCGATTACGGATTGTTGCGTAACAAAGGGGAAACAAAGGAATATTTTCCGAAATTATACGTTGAGAGAAAAAACGTTCGTCAGAAGAATGGAAGTGCTCTAGTACGCTTTTCAAGAAAATGACATACGAAATAAACACTTGAGTAATTTTTCGGTATCGTGACAACTGTAATAATAAATAAAAAAACGTTTTTGTCTTCACACAGTGGAAATCGTCAAACGAAAAATGTGCAAAAAAAAAAATTATTAGGCTTGTAAAGGAAATACTTCAGACAAAATTACATAAATAAGATGTGATTTTTTACTCATATTTATTTCAAAAAGTTTCAAAATTATAATTTTATTACAGAATTATTAATGAAAACTTTCAAAATTCTCAGGATCTTTGGAACTGTTTTAAATCTCTAAAGTTTTCAAAATTTTCAAAATTGTTAAAAATGTTACAACGTTCGAAATTATCAACCTTTTCAACATTTTAGAATCCGTAAAACTTTCGAAATGTCAATAATCATAATTATCATACATTTTCAGAGTTTTAGAAACTTTGAAAGATCTGAAACTGATGAAAATTAATAAATTTTTGACACTCTAAAAATTGTAAAAATTCTTTAGACTTTTAAAATGTTGAGAGTACTCCAAAATCTTAAAATGCTCAAAATTTAGGAAATTATTACAATTACTTGAATTTCTATGATCATAAATTTTGAGAGTTTTTGAAACTTTTACAAATCTTTGAATCTTATGAAAATTCAGAACTTTTTTACATTCTGAAAATTGTCCCAATTTTAGACTTCCAAAAATTTTAAGATACTCTAAACTTTTGAAATTTGCAAAATTGATAAAAATCTTACAATGTTGGAAATTATCAACCTTTTCAAAATTTTAGAATCCGCAAAATTTTCGAAAAGTCAATAATCGTAAATATCATAAATTTTCAGAGTTTTCGAAACTTTGAAAAATCTGAAATTCATAAAAATTTGCAAATTTTCGACACTAAAATTGTCAAAATTTTTTAGACTTTTAAAATGTTGAGAGTACTCCAAACTCTTAAAATTCGCAAAATTTAAGAAATTAGTACAACTTCTTGAATTTCTATAATCATAAATTTTTAGATTTTTTAAAACTTTTACAAATCTTTGAATTTTATGAAAATTCAGAACTTTTTTACATTCTGAAAATTGTCCAAATTTTAGACTTCCAAAATTTTTAAGATATTCTAAATTTTTGAAATTTGCAAAATTGTTAAAAATCTTATTATGTTCGAAATCATCAACTTTCTCGAAGTTTGAGAAATTCGTAAAATTTTCGAAATTTCAAAGATGATGAAAATTATAATTTTCAGAATTTTTAAGATTCTTAAAATGTCTGAAATGTACGAAAATTTGTAAATTTTGAAATTCAAAAAATGTATTTAATTTTCTAGACTTCGAAAATGTTTAAAATAGTACAAACTTTTATAATTTGAAAAATTGTTGAAAATTTTACAATGTTTGAAATATTATAATTAACTCTTGAACAGTTGAAGACATTCGTAAAACTTTCAAAATTTCAATAACCATAAATATAACTTCGCAGAATTTTTTAAAAATATAGAAATCTCTAAAATTTACGGAAATTTAGAAATGTTTGAAATTCTTGAAATTCCATGAAATCCTAAAAAATTCGTAATACTTTCTTTGAACTTTGCAAATGCTTCACACCGTTGAAAATTCCGCAACATTGATAATATGTTAAGAATTCGTAAAATTTTCGTAATTTTCAGAATAGGGAACTTGACTCGAAAAAAATTTGTGAATCCACTTTAGATGTAAACTAAAGAATTTAAAAAAATGAACACGTAATTTTTCTTTTTTTGATGGACTGAAAATTGCTGGAGATTTAGAGGTTTTAAAAATATGATGTGACGTCACCGTCCATACGAAGACAATAGAAATTTATATGGATCTTGACGTCACACCCCCCACTCTAGATACTTAAGACCTCTGTACCTTCTGCAGTTCTCAATTAATTAAGAAATAAAAAAATACGTGTCAATTTTTTTCAGTTGTCTAACAGACGTATATAACAGAATTTTTTCGTTAGGTTCCCTATTATGAGAATACTGTTAATTTTGCATAATTTTTTCAAAACTCCGTAATTTCAAACATTTTTGCAGTTCTGATAATTTCGAGTTTCTAAAAACTTGGTAAATTATCAAAATCCTCCTAGACTTGAGTATTGGCAAAATTGTTTGAATTCTTAAAATTTTGAAAATGTCTAAAATTGTTGAGTTCCTTGAAAACTTTGACACTTGAAATAATCTGTATTATTTTGCTATGATCTTTAAAATATACTTTTACCTCCTTAGCCTTCTTCCTGGCTACGTACTTGCATCATAGTCTAGATGAATAAACCTTACATCCATGTTCTGACATTACATCAAATCATTTTTCTTTAACCACGTACAGAAAACTTCGTTCCTTTGTGTAATCCCAGGGAAAATCGATTAACTTCGGCTCTTCGGGTTTCCACGCCAAAACGCCGAGACTTCTATTTTTTAATGAGCGCGCTTCTTTCATCGCGTCCGTCATTGTTCGGTTGCAATAAAAATGTCACGCTCGAGCGGATCGCGTAGTCCCACCCATTGCCACCCATTACTAATTGCTAATTCTGACACGTAGGCGGATGCAAAAGCACCGCAACAGTTTTTTCCCCTCGTCGTCCCTTGCCCCTTTCCCGTCTTTCCTTAGCGAGGATTCTCCTCAAGTTTTATTGTCAGCGCTTTGCCGCGTTCTCGGGGAAAAAATTCGCGGGGGAAAACAAGATTCGCTGCTTCTCGCGGGGGCGCAAAAACACGCGGAACAATAAAGACCCGAGAAGAATTTTTCGCGCCTTTCACGGGAAGAAAATTCGCCTACGTGACGGATGGTTTCGGAAAAATTGTGGGGAATATTTTTTCAAAGCACGTACTCGAGAATTCACTAAAACAAAACTATCAACTACTTCTTTCCAAGGACTTATGGGCTCAAGGAGTTGTAGACTTGCATGAAAGTGTGCTAATTCTTCGTGTATTCTTTGTTTTAATAACATTGTTCTGAACAAGAAACATCGATTCCCAAATTTCAAATCTGAAAATGATGCACTACTTTTTTCTGACCTAACTTCAAATTCCTTCAAACTTTTATCGTAAATTGTATTTACTGGATGGCATTGTTTGTGAAGTCATTGAATAATGTTTTTCAGAACTATGGTGGCAAAACAACATTGCAGTAAACAAAAAAGTCCAAGATTTGAACACTATTATTTCGGCCAAGAACGGCTTAAAGAAGCACGTCATAAGTAACAAGATACTTCCATGGTTAAAGGTATGAATCATGGTCAAAAGAACAATGCTGTGCGAACAATACTGTACGCAACAAAAAAATTCTGAAGTTCTCGAACTCGTTTCTACAAGCCAGGGTCAAATATCAACACAACGTAATTGTTTTTTACTCAACCAGACGAATCAATCCCCAAATCTTTTCTTGATCATTTGTTATTTTCCGCGACAAAAATCACCTGGAATGCACTTTCGAGGCAATTTTTCATAACGTGCAATTTCGAAAAGAGGTTTGATAAATAAAAACTCAAAAATTTCCCGACCGTTAGACACACGTTTTTTCATGGCTCGTAATCTTTCACGACGTTTGGCGCGCTCGTCTTTCGACATCGGCGATGAAACTACGGCTAAACTTGAAGTAACTGTACAAGAAAGATTTCGAAATAGCCAGCTGATCAAAGTAGATCATTATCCGCACGAAGTGCATGTTTATGAGAAAGGGAAGAGATGAAGAGAAAAAAAGTAGAGGATATAAAAGAGGAAAAAAAATTCAATTACGAATAGATTTCGTGAAACGTTCGATTTATATAAGAGCCCGGTCAGCGTGTTGGCATCTTTCTCTTTCTTCGGCCTAGTGAAAGTACATGCGCGTTCAAGTTTACTCGACTGTCAAAGGTTCTCGAAGACGCGGTTACAGGGCGTCTGACAAACCTGAAAGTTACGTGAATTTTTTCCGAAAACTTGATGTTTTTATTTGAATTTCAGACTTTCCTAAATGTCACATATAGGTTTTCAGATCTGAATTTTTAGTATTTTTAAAATGAAATAATCCTGGTTTCCTCAACGTCAAATTTTTTGAAATTCCAAGTCCAATTCATCCAGTAGAATAATGCTTTCATTATTTTTACGTCTTTCATTGAAAAGAACTCATTTGGTTCAGCAATTTTAGTTCAGCGTTTTCAAGAGGCTTGAAAAATCTGAAAAGATAAACAATTTTACAAGAAACAAGAATGTGTGAATTTTATAATATTTTTAGATTTCTCGAATGATTATAATTCAAGTTGTTTTGGATGTTCTGGAAAACCATTGTTGTGGAAGTAGTAGTTTTTTTTTTAACAAAATAGTGTTTAAACTACAAAATAACTTTGCTCATATAATAGTTTTTTAAACTACTTAAACTGTTGGAAAAAAAACAGCAAACGAGAGCAATTTAAAAAATGAAACTAGTTTGTGAAAAAAAGAAAAAAATTTGTGTAACTAGTAATCCTCTTATATCTAGAAAAACTGTTAACATGAATTTAAGTGACCCAGTTGTTTTGCATGCTCTGCACCATAATATTTTGTTTAAACAACTTTGCTTACTTCGAGAAACTATGCTGTGTCACCAGTAAAGTAACTTTTTTCATCATACAATACGATCTGGACAATTGCTTCGACCATATTATTTGGTACAACGTTGTTTAGATATTGGTTTCCAAACAAGCAAAGTAAAATTTTTTTTTTTTAATTTAACTAAGTTAAAAACTTTTGTTTCATGTATGGAAAAATTTCACTGAAAAAATCAATATAAAAGCTCATTGTGACAGTTTTTTTAATAAAAGTACAAATTTTTTCTCCATTATTTTTCCAACTAGCAGTAAGTAATGTGAAAAAACTGTAAACGCGATTTTTTCGAATCTGAGCAAATACTACTTATTCTTTCAGTAACTTGATTTTTTTACCTTTGTTACTTGAACAAGTTTAGAATTTCATGAATTTTTATAAATTAAATTTTTTAATTTAGCGTAGAATCCATATTTGCTTCTACTTTCAGGGTGAAAATTTTTTGTTGCACAGTGTAATTATACAAACAATGGTGTCTTATCTACAAAACAGCTACGTTAAAACTCGACATTCTGCTATAAGATACACTACTACTTGTTTCCTATTTCATAAGTAAAACTCCACTTATAAAAAGATGAGAATAGCAGTTTTGTGTAAGATTTAGAAAGTCAGTATTTTCCATATGGCATGAAGTTAGCATCAATTGAAGTGCGTATGGTACAAACTCATTTTCATACTATTCCGTAACAATAAATACTTTTTCTAAAATTTTGCACATTTTGAGTTTATTATTCGTGTAGAAATTTGATAATTCTCGAAAAAGGGAAACATACACACGCAGTGAATTCTTAATGAAACAATTTGTAAAGAGAGCTAGTTTAAAATTCGAGGTTATATCTACAAGTTCATTATGGAGGAAGATGCCACTTTTTTTCGCTTTTCTTAACTTGAAAAGTACAATAAAAGACGGGACTTTATTTTAATTTATGATAATGACTTCAAAATGACAACTTTCGATGCGAAAAAAAAAGATTATCATCCATTTTGGTAAAAAATCTACAGAAAATGACTTCAACCGTCTTCAAGTCAATCCTTGGCCAGGTATAGTATGTTTATTCCATCTACCAAATTTACAGATTATATTTCCATCTCAAATGCATTTTTTCTAAACACAATGTGGTTCAGCGCCATTGTTCGACCCATTAACAAAAAATCTGAAAAAAATTTCCCAAGTAGCTTCTCGGGTCTTACGGATTACTCTCAATTTTTTCCGCGACTTAATTTCTCAACGTGGTCTGAAATCGCGCGTTTTTTTTTTCCTGCTACATTTTTTCCTTGCCGGTTATTACTCCGTCGTTTTCTGCTCTACATAACCGCGCGGGGATTAACCTAGCGTGCCCGAAAACACGCTACCTCTTTTCCTTAATCCCCCGACATTCAACGTCCATGTCCCCGATATCAACGAGCAAAGGCATTCCACTTGAATTTTCACGCACACGTCATCATTTTCCCCGCAAGGGCACTTTTAATTTTTTTTTCCTTCAGTTCTAACGTGGTTATTTCCCGGCCACCAAAAGATTTTTCAAGGATTTTTCAAGCGTAAACGCGAACGCGAAACCACGCATTCCCACGGCTAAACGCGCACTGAAGACTGAAGAAACTGAAGAAAGGCGCGGGAGAGACTCGCATTCGTTCACCATTGACCGTTTCAGAGTGGGGAAATTACGGGCGATGCAGCGAGGAAACGCGGTTTCGTGCGAGCCCGATTACGCCTTAATTTTATCTTTTTTGCATTCGACCGCGGGACTTCCGCGATGGAAAAATGCGAAAATCAAATAATATTGAAACTGTTGTGAAATCTGAGGAGTATCTGAAATCGTCGAAACCATCACGAATTTTATAACTGCCGTGAACTACAAACGCTGACATAACGGTCTATACTTTTGATACCTTTAGAATTCGTCAGAAGTTTCCAAACTGTCAATAAAATTTTAACTGTTATAAACCTCAACTGAACTCAACTGAATAGAAAATTTAAAGTCACCAAATGTCATAGTACGACTGAAAAAATGAATAAAAATTGATCACCTAATTGATATACATCAAGCTCATGAAACTTCATGCAAAACAATACCTAAATTTTTGAAAACTGTCAAACTGTCAATAAAATCGTACAAACTTATAAGACTGTCATGAACCATTCAAACATCAGAGCTGTCAAAACAGTTGAAAACCTTTATACATGTCAAAACTGTTGTTAAAGAATAAAGACTTTAACAATAATTGTCATAAACTATTAAAAGCTGTTAAACCATAAGATAATTGTTGGAACTACAAATTTGTCGAAACCGTCAAGACTATTTACACTGTATAAAAAGTGTCAAAACTGTCACGGACTGACAATTTATCAAAATTTATAAAACTCTTATAATGAACAAGACTGTTATAAACTGTCAAGGCTGTGACAACAGTCTGAATTCGTAGGAATCATCAAGTTTCATAACTGTCATTAAGTCTTAGATATTCAAAGCTGTCACAACGGTATTAACTATTAAAAACTATTATAAACTGTTGTGAAGTATCAAAAGTTTTGTTTTTACAAATTCCCCAAATCCCTATAACTGACGAAAATTCTAAAAAACTGTCAAAACAGCCACAATTGTGAAAATTAGTATGACCTCTTCAACTATCCAAACTGCGAAAAACTGTCATGACTCTGAAGGTTATGCGGAGCTCACTGTAGTGCGACAGAGACAGGTAGAACGATAACTGGATCAGAGAAAGAGAGACACAATGTGAATCGCTTCCGCATACCCTTAAAAACGGTCGAACCCGCGAAAAAATGTAAAGACTATTAAAATGTCCAACGCCGTTCATTTCTCGCGATTTTTTTAAAATTTATTTACACATTAGCAGAAAATTAAAAAATCGAGTTTTTTAAACAAATTCCCATACCCAGAATAAGAATCTATAATAACTGATCAACTGATTACAACAAAATACATAAGATCCAAAAATCGTTTTACCAATTATCTATGGAACTTTCATCAGACAATCTTTCTCCAACAATTTTTCCGAGCATACTTAATTAGGTTCTTGAACTGCATTTTCTACATCTTCATAAACTTTCTTCGCTAATGAAATTTAGGTAAATTACGTCGTTCCGGATTATGGTCGCGCGTCCCAGTTTTCAGCGGCTCTTCGTTTTCCATTTCATGCATTTTTGGCAAGGCCATTGTGAACCGCAAGGTTGCCACTTTTTCCACAAATGCCATTTTTATCAAACATTACGACATACCACTCAAGTATCCAATTCCATTTTTACCAAATCTTTTGTCCTTATATTATCAGTTTTCTCTTCTCCAAAACAAACATTTTTACATATCCAAAATTCGCCATCGAAAACGTAACCTCAAAAACACCTAACCCCAAACACGAGAGATTCGAAATCCCATTACACGTTCATTTTCGGATGATTGATTCCGAGATCATTCAATTAGCGCCCAATCACGCTCTCGGTAAACGAACCACGTGACGTTATCAGCTCGTGCAATTTGTCACATCAGCGGATCTCACTCGTTATTGCGCAATATCAAGATGTCAAATGAAGCTACGAAGATGAGAGAAGGCGAAATATTAGCTCGGGCAAATTTCAGCTCCGTGTATAAAGAAACCGCGCACGACGGAAAGTAAATGTTGACATTAAGGATCGGCACTTGAGCCTCAAATGCCGAGGCATTTTATAGTTTACGGCGAAATCGAAGAAACCTGATACGTCTCGGTGAATTATTCAGTTGCTTTCGCAAATAGTTGCTTTAGAAAATCGGTTTCGAGCGATAAATATCAACAAATGAAAATTTTATTCCAATTCGAGTGCTTATTCGTTTTGAAATTTATTGCAAAAACTGTATGAAGTCATTGATTGGTTGTATTGTGCATATTGATGTCGTAATGCGTGGTCCTTCGACTCGGATACTTTATCAGTAGTAGTATTGTTTATTTTCTGCCTTTCGGCCTGAAAAGGTCCTTTTTTACATAGATCATTACATAATATATCAATCATAGTTTAACAACACATAAATCAAAGAATAATAAAATATGGTCCCTTTAAATCAACAAATTCACAGTGCAAACCCCCTCTCTCCCCTTTCCCTCGAACATATCTTCTCTTTTTCTGGATACTTTATCAGTATTCTAAGATAATACTTATCTTGCAAAGTCAGGATGATTGATTGAAGAATCATTTTGAACTTTATTCCTGGAGTTAAGTAAAACAAAATACTCGCTTTGATATATCGCACGTCGATTTATAAGTTCAGGGTCCTTCGAGCCGGATTTCCAAGTTAACATTTTAAAATTAATCTCTCAAATTCTAAAAAACTCCGTAATAATGTATAAATCTGGCATAGTTTATTCTCGAAGTCATTAGATAATAATTATAATTTTCCCCGTATCTATATGAAAATTAAAATTTATTTCATCATATTTTATGATACTCAAATAAATGTGGAAATTCCATGTAACACTTAGACTTTCATTTTATGTATCAATTCATTAAACTTCATAACAAGTTATTATGATTTTTAATTATGAAAAATAAATTGTAAATATTTCAAGCGAAAACTGAAAATAATTGACTGTTAAATTTTTACATAAAGTTTTCTAAAAACTAAAAAGATTAACTTGGTAGAAACTAAGAAATTCATGACATTTAAATAGGATTAACCGAGGTGAAGCGAAAAAGCAAAGTTAACCTTTAGTAGTATGCCATTGTTTCATTTTTATTTTTACACATGAGTGTTAATCTTTAAGCATTTATTTATGTTTTATAAACCAAAAACCCAAATTTGACACTTTCATTTTTTATATACGTGCTGCAAACAATGATTTTCCAAAGCTATTCAAATGAAAATAAAAAATACATTGATAACTGTTTATAAATATGACACATTTTATTTGTTACAATAATTTTAAAATTTTAAAATTTCTATAAGATTAATAAGTCGTAAAAAATCATGTCTAAACGTTTGATGCTGTACTGTAAAAAATAATTTTATGATAATAACACCTTAACAAAGCTGAGTAAAGGAAATCAGGGTATAAAAAAACCGAAACGTTGACGAAAGTCAGGATTCGTCGAACGTGAAGTCGCGGCGCGAATTTCGCAATGCTTGCTGAAATATCCTTGCGGCTGCACAACTCGAGTTGCATTGCACTGCACAATGCGCGCGGCTAAGAAGTGAAAGGCGACGAGTTATCGGCGGCTAGAGTGGTTTATATGGGCCGCTATCTGTATATGAATTTTCAAACCGATTCACACAAACCCGCAAAAAACTAGAAATCGCTATAAAAGTTGCATTTACGAATTAAATACGTATTTTTCCGCGATAAAACGATTTCACATCGTTAATGAGTAATTTGAATGCCAGGGAAAGTGTAATGTTGCCGATTTCAGTGTTTGCCTACTCTAAAACGTTACATTTCGAGTTGCAAACGATAACAGCAAAGAGTTACTTTACGTAACTGGTTATTATAGGTTTTGATATAGAATTCGCAAGTCACTGACTATAAAATTTAAATTTAATACTTTCAAAATATTTTGCTTACAATTTTTGGAAGACAAAATTCTCTAATCTGATAGTGAAGTTAGGTTCTAACCTAATGTTGTGGAATGTTCTTTTTCTTTTAAAATAATGTTGTTTCATATATACTTTTTTTCCATGCATGTGTTCGAATGGCTGCTTTTTTACGATGAATCGCGTGAACACAGCCCTCTTTTCGAGCAGCCATAAAATCAGCGACAGAATTCTTCTTTGATCCCTGCTATCCGGGACAAAAGATGCTATCCGGACTTTTGTCCCGAATAGCAGGGAACAAAGAGAATTCTCTCGCTGATTTTATGACTACTCGGAAAGAGGCCTGCGTCACGCGTTTCATC
>JAPYZL010029933.1:0-12233 GCA_030522825.1 Platygaster orseoliae | reverse complement strand
TGCTGGTCACTCAAACGTGAAACTGATGACTCATCTTATAAACGCAGAAGATCTAGCAAACATTTTTAGTTGATATCTATTTTGAACAAATACCTTTTGGCAACATTTTTTACTGATATGCGAATTTTTACTGTCTTTCTACTTTGAGTGCAAATTTTGAAGATAAAAAATTGAAAAATTAAGAAAAAAATAAGTTTATAGAACTATGGCATTATGAAAATATAATCCAGAATGTCAATTTTTCGTTTGAACTCTGAATTACCCTTCGATTGTGCTCATTCTTTACCTTTACGCATTGTTACTCTAGAGCGCTCTGAGCGATGATTTTTTCTTGGAGGGTGGAGAATCGTCATAACTTCATCAATTTTCATTATTTTTACATGAAACTTGTCTTGTTTTATTCGTTATTGAATAGTCAACAAGAATATGTATGCATCATTGAGAAATTTTAGTGATATGTACAAAAAAAATGGCGTTTAAGTCGAAAAAACACGAAAAAAAAGTGAAAATTTCAAATTTCCACGCGAAAATTTGGTTTTTCTCGTTCAAAACAAACGAAACATTATTTTTTTCCTGAAAGCTACTGTACAAAGCTATAAAAAACGCCAGGAGTTTTTCAAATCGATTGATGAAATTTTGAGTAGGAATTTTTAAGCGCCAAAAAGTACCGAAAAACGATTTTTTAACAATAAATAAAGATTTTGAGGGTGTTTGAAAAATTTTTTTTTGAAAAAAAAAAACTGTTTTTGAAAGATTTCATTACGACTCACGTTTGAAATGAAATGTAAAAAAATTTCGAGAAAGATGAACAAGGATGTTTTACAACGTCTTAGAAAATTTAACAAATTTTTGATTCTCACCGCTAAGAATTTCTAGAGTAATTTTCATCATAATAAAAAAAGAGGAGGGAACAAAGAAACTTCATTTTCGAACTTTATGCTTCCAAATTCGCACATACAAGAAAAACGTACTTCACTTTTTTGAATTGTGATAGGAAATAAATTCTAGTGGCTCCAGCAGTAATTTCCATCTCAGAATTATTATTTCCTGAATCAGGAGAATTTGCGAATTTCATGTGTAGAAATTGCAGCTTAATTCGAACAAAATCCTGATATGGAAACAGTTAGCAAGCACTCAAGTGATTAAACCAATTCGATTATCATAAAGTCGTAAATATTCATGGCGAAGTGGAATTTCGTGCAAAAAAACGTTAAATTTTCCTTTTTGATCTGTTCAACCCTTATGCGTTTTTATTGTTGGCGAGTGCTCCAGATTTAGACCGCACAAATAATTTATTTAAGCCGCTTCGGAATAATCTCGGAGATATTGCAAAAAGTCGCATGCATGCATGTTTCTTGATCGTTACAGATAAGCAATCAGTATTCCATTTTTTGAGTCGATGAAAAGAAAAAAAATGGTATTAAACATATAAATTCAACAACGTGTAAGCACGATCTTAAAAATTTGAACATTTTTTTCAACACATTATGAAAATGAATCAAAATTCTGAGTGAAACGGATTTGAAAGTATAAGTATTCGAGTATAAAAAGTATCATGAAAATACAGAAAGTATACATGACATGAGTAAGTACTAAAATGTAAAATGCATGAGTTAGAAATGTATAGCACGAAGCTGTAGTATATATGTATATGTATCCTTTCTGTGCTTTTTTCCATAAGTGAGTCACTAATTGGAACACTTTCCTTGATTACTTTTTTTCGCGTGGAACAATGGAAGAAACGAAAGTGGAATAAAAGTATCGTGCCTTCTGTCACGAAAAAAACACAGAAAATGCAGGAAAATTCGTACATCTTTCATTGCTCTATTTTACAAGATTCGTGCACTTTACTTAGAGACATTTCGCATTTTTTTAGAACTTTACAAAGATCTGGAAATTCTGCCTTTTTCTAAGTTTTCATCTATTTCTAAAAGTCATCAAGATTTTTTTATGCTTGTTCTGTGTCAAAAAAATTCTAGACATTTTTCAAGTGCTTTTTATATTTTGGTTAGTATAACTGAAATCGAAAAGAAAATTTTTCAGTTATATTATGAAAAATCTTTGGAAGATTTGAATCTTTCTTTATATTGCTGTGAAATTCGAAAATTTTGGAAATTATGTACAAATTTTGTTGCTTTATAAACACGGTAAAGAAATTTTATCAATTGTTGAGCTTTTCTACAGCTTAGGTGAGTTTTGAAAAATTATGAAAATCCTCAATGGAATTTAAGAATTACATATGATTCGAAAAAAGTAAAATTTTGTATAATAGGAAACGTAATAAAATAAAAGGTACGTTTAGGCTCTGCATCGATGTTGGAAAAAAAATTTTGTAATACTCTCATATTCACTTTCTAACATTTTGAAAAATTTATTTACGAATTGGGATTTTCACACGTGAACATAAAAATAATGAACTCAATAGTTCTAAATCTAAAACGCTTGAAAAAAGCTAAATATAAATTTCAATCGAACATAAAAATTTCTGGAAATACATACAAAAACTTGAGTTAAAAAATTATGAATTCAATTATTAGATCTGAATAAATTATAATTAATAATTATTTAATAAATATAAATAACTATTTATCTAAAAATTTTACTCTAGTCTTAAAATTCAGGGTTTACACTTATTTATAAAACTGGCCTTTATTTATTCTAAATTACAGTACTTGACAGACTTAGAGTTAAATTCATCCATGTCCAATTATTTAATATTCCACAATTTAAAACATTTTAATAAGAGCATCTTTTACTGGTGACTTTTCAATTATTCGGTATTTT
Source organism: Platygaster orseoliae (assembly GCA_030522825.1). NCBI lineage: Eukaryota > Metazoa > Arthropoda > Insecta > Hymenoptera > Platygastridae > Platygaster > Platygaster orseoliae. The sequence goes on along the minus strand of JAPYZL010029933.1, from coordinate 9,449 downwards.
GAACACTAATTACAAATTTCAAGCGTTTCATTTCGTGAACAAGGTTTTCACCGCTAGTTTGTGGTAGATTTATTGCGATTTTAAATCATATAATTACTTTTATTAGCATTTTTAGAATTGAAGTAACTCAAAGACATGATTCCGACGTGCTGGAAATGTTGGGCATAAAAAATAATTATAAAATCAATAAAGCGAATGTATCAATTTTCATGATAATATTAATCAGTTATAAATAGTAACAATAAACAAGAACTGGAAATTGTGAAAAATCTTCATTAGAAATTTAGCTGATCGAGTTATTATCCACGAATTTAAAAAAAAATCGGCTGTTGCTTGATATACGATATAAGATCTGCCGAAATTCATCAATGACTCATAAAATTTTTTTTTAATTTTCAATAAATCTCAATGATATTGATTTACATATTATTGATCAATGAGTGCAATTTATCTAGTGATAGTTCGATTTAAAAATTCGGAATGTCAAAACTACAGATAGACAAATTGTTAGGTAATAAATTAGATAATAGATATAAATAAATATTCAGATTAAAAGTTAGATTGAGAATAGACATAAATTGTTATAAAAAAATTACGGAATACAGTAAAAAAATACATGCAATTATGCACACAAAAAATGGCATTCATATATCAGAAAATTTTCGCAAAATATGAATTAAATGTGCCAAAAAAAATTATAGAAAATGAAAAACATGCATTGGAATCATAAATGGCAAAATTATATTATATGCTTTAAATAAATCATTATTTATTCATCGTCAAATTCAATGTATTGCTTGCAGAAAATTATAATTTGTTCTTTCAAAGTTTTGAACACTTTGGAGTAAAAGGTTGTGTCTTTTCTCTAAAAAATTTTTTATGTGTCGTGTATGAACTGTTTCAACGAAATACGACACTACGTTTCTGTGATTCCTGATAAAATTCGCTATTAACTTTCACTTTCTTCCAACAAATCTAGAAAATATGTACTAACTAGCATATAATGTGAAAATGTGCATACACGTTCAAAAAAGGGTGAAATGCAAAAAAAAATTTTTTATCGACTCTGGTTACTCTGTGCGACAAATTTCAGATAAAAATTTTGATATCAGAAAATAGAAGCAAAAATGTAATATACACTTAATTTTAAGACATATGTGTCTCAGGGTTTCAAGAAATTAGATCAATAAAGCTTTCCATTTAAACTTTTAAGTGCGAGAAGGACACACCTATTCGAGCAAAGTGCTGAAAAAAAAAGAAAAGATGAAACAAATTGTTGAATAAATCGTTTTTGCGACCTAATTTAGCAAAACCCTGAGACACGTGAATCTTTAAATTTAGCGTAGATTTCATTTTTGCTTCTACATTCCTATATCAAAATTTGTGTTGCACAGTGTTATCAGTAACGATTTTTACTGATATATACCCATCCCTACAAAACTCCGTAAAATTTGGTCTAGGGGAGACTGGGGCAAAATGGGCAGTTTTTGATATTATTAAATTTTTGAGGCAGCATAAAGGCTGAGAGGATATGCAAATGGCACTATATTGTAGCCCACATATGTGGCTACAATTTAGCCTCAGGCAACTTTAGTTCTAGTTAAACCTTATGCCTCATATATTTATTAAAAAAAAAACGATTTTCTGCGCATTTTGCCCCACGTTGGGGCAGAATGCGCAACCTGTGGGGCAAAATGCGCGATTGCAGAAAAATGGGGTTTTCACGAGGTTGATTGCTAAAAAATTGTGGAATACACAAAATAAATTATTTCGTGAACAATTCAATAAAAATTTTTTAGTTAAGAACAAAATTTGATTCCTAAAATTTTTATTTGTTAAGAACAAAAATTTTGTCAGTAGCGATCGAGTCGAGCAACAGTAAAGCGTTTCGACGCGCAATTCGCAGATATTCCCTCGCGGACAGCCTCGCATGTTTCGAATACTTTTCCACTATCAATCTGCTCTGTTTTGCGAACATAAACGCGAACAATGATGAAAAAAATGTTAAAAAATAAAATAAACAAATTCAGAAAAAGTTCGTTATTTCACAGAAATTGAAAAAAAATGTCGTCAAACTTTCAAATTTGATTTAATAAAAAGGTGTTGAAAAAAGGAGGTTTTTTACAAGTTTTGCTGTTCTAAAGTGACACACTACTTTTTTTTGCTCATCACCCTCATCACATTTTTCAGTAAAATGTTTGGGGGCCTCGGGACACTGCCCCGGCCTCGATACGACACTAGTCGTAGAAACAATTTGACGAAAAAAAATAGGAAAACAACAAAAAAGTGAAGGAAATAGCGTAAAATGACCAAACACAGCGAAACAATCCAAAACAAGCACTACGCATTTTGCCCCACGCAAAATTGCGCATTTTGCCCCACGCAAAATTGCGCATTTTGCCCCATGGCTACATTTCCGGCTTATCATCGTGTGATTCGAAAACGAATCCAAATTTCGCCAAACCGATCACGTTTTCGTCTTTCTCATACCTGAATTACTATAAAAACTTACCTACTATCAATTTTGATGAAAAAAATGACACAAAAGTTGAAGTTTCCTTTCAGACAAATATTCACAACACAGTGGCTAAAACACACTTTGTTTTATAACCGAAAAAGTAAACAAACCAATAGGACGCAATTACTGTCGTTCGATACTCGACACTAGAGCCTAATATGGAAAAAATTTCAAGTGTCCAGTGATTACAGTTTTGACGGTAATGAAAAGTGAATATTTCGTAAACTGCGCATTTTGCCCCAGTCTCCCCCATATAAAAATAATAGATATTTATGCTACAAGGCAGAAAAATTATGTTTCCAACGAGCGCTAAATTGCACACGAGCAAAGCGAGTGCAAATGCACGATTTGGAATTTGCTCACTTCATTTGCTCGAAACGCAGGAAAGAAATCTCTTTTATAGGGCATTCGTAGATCAGCGGGAGAAATCATTTTTCCCAAGGGAAATATTCATTTCTCACGGATCAAAGGAAATAATTCCCCTTAATCAGTGAGGAAAGAATATTTCCCTAGGGAACATTGATTTCTCCCTCTAATTTGCGAGTACCCCCAAAAAAGAGATTTTGTTCCCGCATTTCATACAAATAAAGTCGCCATTTCTACGCATGCATGAAAAAATTTTTTTTTATCAACTCTGGTTATCAGTGTAGGTTTTCACAGACATATCTCATCCTTGCTGAGCTCCGTAAAATCCGTAACAAGCTCACAGATCGAAACCCTCGAAAACGCAAAAACCACTCACTATTCGCAAGAACACGGTACCGGCTGTTTCACCGGTTTCACAGCTGGAGTAAATGAGCTGAATCTTGAATCACAATTACTGTTATGTGGGTTAACTTCTGGTTAAAGCAGAGTGTCAGTCGGCCCCGGTGCCCAAATCGATAGAGGAAGCAAAGTATAAAGCTGGCGTTGCTTTGCGTCGGCATGGGATAAACGGAAAATGTTCAGCGAGCAAATGAACACCCGGCGAATAGCTTCATTTCCCCGCTAATAAAAAATCGCCCTTAATCCTCGTGAAATTGTTTGTTTTTCTTCGCATCCGCGTCCGATCGAAAAATCACCGACACGATTGGCACCCACGAAAAACGGGCGCGCTTTTTTCGTTAATTACGCCACGGTTTTACAAATAATGCACGCTCTTAAAATAGCCGTAACCTACATTACGAATTTCACGCTCGTTAAATAAACAAAGCCTAGTTCTTGTTTTTTTTTTCCTTTCACTTGAAACTCTTTCCATTTGACAATGATCTATTTTTGCGCCTCTTATAAATATCTTGCCCCTTTTATAGTTTTATTGATTAAGCGACGATTTAATGCAGGGGGTGTCACATATGACACTTTTTTGTGATGACAATGTACATCAAAAGTTGACGATTTATAGACATTATTGCGTATGAATTTTCAATACGGTATTTTTATATACTGTATAAATGATTTTGTTATTACAGCACAAGGGAATACTGGTCAAAGATTGAAGGTTCGCCACTTTCTGAAAATGCATATTTGAGTCAAAAAGAATTTGGCAAAATTTAAAGAAATTTATTTGTATAAATTTTGAAATGGCGGCAATTTTAATACGCTGTATTTAAAAAATACATTAAAGAAATGTATAAAAATGCAATAATAGGTACATTTTTTGTTATTTTGAAAAATTCAAGACGTGTACCTCTAATTTTCTCATTCAATAAATTTTTTTATATGTTTTGATTTTTTTTGTTTGTTAAAAATAATCCGATTACTGCTATCACAAAATCACAATTTGTTTTTACACGCTCATCGCTTTACGTAAAGAGATAAAACAAAGGTAGTAAAATCGTTACATTCCGCTCTTTTTTTTACTACTGTTTTAGCTTCAATTAGGCTTTCATTCCTCGAAAGCGTTCAAATAAAAAACGTAAAAACGTCAAGAATTGTGATTGCGATAAATCATGATATCTGAGTAAAATTAATGAATCTCTCCACTAATAAGTGAGTTTTATATAATAAGAAGTGGAGTGGATAGTTATTGTTAGAATTTCATTAATTTTCACTCTTAGTATATATTCTCTGATTCGAGAAAGTGTAAATTCCGAAGTTTTTTTTTAATATTGAAATTCTAGAAAAAAAAAATCCCCAAAACTAAAAAAAGGTTGTAGAAAACTATAAAAAACTAAAATTTTTCCTGGTCTCTAAAAATTTTCTAATCTTTATAAATTGAAAATCCCATAATATAAAAAGAAATGTAAAAATCTCGAAATTTATTTTCATTTTACTTTCACTCTGTCGAACTATAAAAAAACACATCGTAATGAACTCTTTAAAACATTCACGAATTTTACTTATTCCAAGCAGTTTTTTCTTTTATTCCGAAAAAAGTATAAAGTGAACACAAATCAATGAAATTTCACCGTTTCGTATTTAATTAACGTTAATTTCTGGGTCAACTGTAGCAAGGGATAAATTCGTTACTTCAGCAGCTTCTGCAAAATCTCCAAAACTATTATAAGTCTCAAAATAAGTTATAAATATGACATAAAAATACGGGAAATCGTCCAAAATTTCCCTCTCTTGAAAATTCTTGAAATCTCTAAAAATTTTCCCAAAATCAGGAAAAAAGATTATAGATCCGATTTTAAAAGTTTTGGCACTTTGAAAACATAAAATTTAATTTTTATAAATTAGTAACATCGCTATAAGAAAATGGAACAGATTTACGAATTTTTTTTAATTTTTCTAAAACTCTGCAACTTAAAAAATATCGTATTAAATTTTTGGAAACTGTCTCAAGCGAATTCTACTGATTCCAAGCAATTTGTTTGATTTTAAAACCAGTGAAAAATAAACAACAATAATTGAAATATCACTGATGATGAAATTTGATTGACAAATCATGTGATACAATCATAAATAAATTTCTCAAACACTTGAAAATCTGAGTGCCCTAAAAAAATTTCCATAAACGATACAGAAATTTTCAAAATCTCAAAAAGACTGAAAACATGAAATTACAAATCGACGTCTAAAAACATTTTATTCACAATTTACTAATAATGTGATATTTTGACGTGATATATTAGGAAACTGTGAATAAAATATCCTACTGCTAATTTTGGAAATTGCAAACAGGGATTTCCAAAACTCACAGTAATATACTATTTTCGTGATTTCAAAGAATTTTTAAATAGTTCAAAATTTGTAATCTCGATATATATATATATATATATATATATATATATATATATATATAAAAGAAATATTCATGAATTCCTTAAAATTTTTAAAGATCCTTGAAAAAAGAAATGGTAGTATTAAATTTTTAAAATTTTGCCATACGATTCCCATTTTTCGAAAAATCTAAAGCACACCGATAATTTTCAGTTTCAAACAATTGTTAATTAATTAAAAATTAATTTACGTTTCTCAATCAAAGTCCCCGAAAATCATGAGCAATAAAACCCAAAAATCAGGAAAAATATTACAAATCGAATTCTTTTATTTTTGGCATTTTGAAAACGTAAAATTTAAAATTTTCTAAATTATTATTATCGCTACAAGAAAGTAGAAGAAATTTTCGAATTTTCTTAAATTTATCTAAAATTCTCTGCAACTTAAAAAACATTCAATTGAATTTTTGGAAACTTTCTCAGACGAGATCGACTGATTCCAAGCAGTTCGTTCGATTCCAAAACCAATAACCATTAAAATTTCATCCAGATCGACAAATCATGTGATAAAATCTTCACCTCATGATTTATCAAATACCGGAAAATCTCGGTGCTCTAAAAAAATTATTAAAAAACGAAACAGAAATTTTAAAAATCTCAATAAGTACTCAAAAACTAAAGAAATAAAAATACAAATTGATTATTATTTTTTCTTGATCTGGAAGAACTTTCAAATAGTTCAAAATTTATCAACTCGATATATCAAAGAACAGAAGAAATATTCATGAATTTCTTAAAATCTTCTAAGATTCTCAAAAAAAAAAAAATTAATTTTGAAAACTTTGTAAATCTAAACTAATCACCTCATCGTCGTAAATGTTTTCGTGGTCTGCCATGAGTGCCGGGGGCGGTAATGAAACGCGGCGTTTTCCTGCCTCCGAATAATACCGCGATCTCGAACAATCAGCCCATCAAAACCCTAAATGTCACTTCGGCCGGAAACATTTGATAAAACGAGAATTTTCCGCTCGTTTTTCCGGCTCGTCCACGTTCGACTCGGGAATTTTTGGTACTGAGCAAAGATCGGGCAGTGATGCTGCGGAGTTTGCGCGATTCGGAAACTGCGCGCGGTGTCTTTTAACACGGGGGAGGAAAATTTAATGCTCCACGAAAAATGCGGTCTTCCCGGGAGAGGGGTGGGGGGCAAGAGGTAGTGGAGGAAAATTTCGAGGTTGAACTCGCGCGGGTTGGAGGGGGGTGAGGTTGTAAACACAAATTTCGATGAAAAAGTCGAAGCAATAAAATTTATTCAACAAATTATGCATAAACATGTCAACATATACATAAATATATATAAATTTCGTCGAATATTCTTCGAATTTGGTTGAAACATGATGATATTTCTTTATATACATTTCACTTCCAAGCAAACTTGCGTAAAAAATATAATTTTTGGAATGATTTTGCTTCATTGAAGACGATCGAGCTGGAAATCGCAGGATGATTTGCAGGTGAGGAAAAATGGGCCTTCCTGGCAAGGCAAATATGTGGATGGAATGATGTTGTAAGTTCCTGCTGGAACGTCTTCCAATTCCAAGTATACGAATCCTGATCTAGAAATTTTGAAATGAACTTTTACTATTTAGAATCTTCGGGAGTTTTCGGGAACTTTTTCAGATCATGCAAAATTTCAAAATTGATTTGGGGCATATTTACCAACTGACAAGGTATTAACACACATTAAGAAATAAAAAAACTTTCAAAGGTTCAGGAAGAATTCCTGACATTCATGGGATATTAGAGATCATGTCATATCCATTCATCAGAATTCGATATTCACCGATATGATCCAGAAGCCTTGGATCTAAAAGCTGTTGGACAGTTGGGTTCGTTCAGTTCCACAGCCAAAATTTCAAAACCAATTTGATACTGTTTTGGTCCTTTCAAAATAATGAGTAATGAATTGTTGTTGTTCGAGCTTTGTAGCACCAACTGATAACGTGGATTGTTGTGATAAGTTGCTTGATGGTTTGCACAGCCTCCTGCGCTTGTTCCTAACCACTGGCCATCTGTCACCTTTAGAAATACATTCCCAAATTCATCATAGATACAAGTGTAATCGGGATAGAGAAAAATGATACAAATCCCAAAAATACGTATTTTAACAGAGAAACCGAAAGAAATTTCATAAATTCAAAAGCATAACGTATTCATTTCCAAATTTATGATTGAAAAAAGTGCGATACGAATAACGATGAAAGATATGTTTTTATCAAATTTCAGGTATTAAAATAAAGATTCTCTGACAATAATTGTACCTATGAGAAATCATACATTCAAAAGCATAAAGTCTGAACATTGTGGATCAATATGAAATTTATGGTCATTGACTACAAATTTCAAAATAAAGTGTTCTCGAACGTAAGGATTATAAAAGGTTTTCAATGATTTTAAATGGTTCAATTATGAAATAATTATGTATTAGATTTTTCGCTGAAAAAAAAATATTGAAAACAGTACATAAAGTTATGAGAGAAAATTGAACTTCAAAACGTATTTAACAACAAAAAAGTAGTTAAAATTACGAATACTGGAGTCTAAGAAATAAAAGAAATATATTAATTTAACACTACAAAAAACAATGTTTCGTAATACAAATACAAAAGAACCCTGGTTTTTTTTTTGTATTTTTTATATTTTGTTGAGGAGTTTTGTAATTTTATCGTATATTCGAAAAATTTTCTAACTTTTTTCCAGTTTCTTGTATATTCAACCGAACTCATCATTTACTTCATATAATATTACGTATATTGCCTGGAATTTTTTCACTTCTTTATATTTTTTACTTCACAAATCCCTTTTCGTAATTTTGTTTTTTACTAAAAAAAGATGCTAAATATCTTAAATTACTGAAATAACAAAAATAAAAATTTTCCAATAATCGAATCAAAACCTAATACCATAGAAACTTCTCAACTAAAAAAAAATGTCATGTTAGATTTTCTTTACTTATCTTTTACCTCTTTCTGAAATTTATAGGGTTCAATCATTTTCCTCAAATTGAACGGACAAGTGGCATAAGCTCGAAGCGTGTAATAAATGTGTTTATTTTTCTCGTACTGCGACACAACCAAAGTGTACTTTTGTTCGCTTCCTGGTGACAACTTTATTTTACACAAGTAATGGGGACTATTTATTCTCACGCCGTCGATATACGGTGGCGGATCGTCTGAAAAATCATCAAAAATTAAATAATTAAACCGCAATTTCGTTCAAAAGAAGCTTATAAATAACGCATGCAATTTTCTACTCATGTAATAAATTTAAAAAATGATATAGAGTCAAACTATGTCAACTGTGACAACTTTTTTCGATGAAAACCTGAACTGTTGAATAAAATGGTTATTTGCGAAGTATTTGACCATATAAAAAACTATTTGAAGGATTTTGAAAAATTCCGTTTTTTTGTTTATTATTTTGTTTAATAAACATTTCAGCCCTTTTTTACTAAAAAAGTCATAACTTCCATTGTGTAAAAGGTAATTCAATGAAATTTATATCGATTGTTAAATATATCCTCTGCCGAATGATCTAGATAAAAAGCAATATTTTTCAAAAAAACATATTTTTAATAACAAATTTATAAAAAATTTGCGATCTTAATGTGTTCTCCATACACGATTGGGTTGAAATTTTGCACTCATGTAGAACAAACCTTCATCCTTTAGTTTGTTAAAAAAAAAATTTGTATTTGACCTTGGAAGTGTGGAAAACGAATTTTTTTCTCG
>JAPYZL010029918.1:7230-25757 GCA_030522825.1 Platygaster orseoliae | reverse complement strand
ATCGGATTACTTTGAAATTTAGACACAATAAAGGAGACAAATTACACTACAAATACAGAAAATTGCGTTTTAATTGCATATAAATTGTGTACGTGACATGGATTTGAATTTCGAAAATTTCCATATTTCAGCTAAAAAGTCGATTTTTTATTTTCATTTTGTATGAAACATAATATTTTAAAATTGAAGGACGTTGAGCACGTCTTAAATTTTAAGTTTTTTAGTTAGAATAGTAACTGTAGCGACATAAAAAAAGAGGTTTTGGTCTAAGTACACAAGAAAAAAAAAAATTTGAAAATAAAGAGCATCATTGTCATTTTTGGATTCAGCGTGCCCAAATTACTCTTAAAAAGTTGCTACCTACCCTGCAGCAAACAAAAAATCTTTTTTTGTCGGCCAGTGTAATTATCAATATATTGAGATTCAAAAATTCCTAAATCAGTATACTATAAATTTTGTATTAAAATTCATATCCCATGATTTCTAATAATATATATTTAATGTAGATAAAATCGATCTTTCTTGATATTTCTAACAATAACTGAGAAAAACACGTTTTTCTGGAAATATTACAAAAAATCTTCTTTGAAAAAATAACTATTGATATTTTAGTGCTAAGCAACTTAAAATTAGCCTAAAAAACTTTTTTTAGACAAAGTTGCAGCTAACGAAATATTTTTAAACTATTGTTTTTAACTGAAATACCCTAAGTTCATGATTTTTTAATGAAAAGTTGCAACTAATCTTAGAAGAACTTTTTTTTCAACTTTTATCGAAAATTTCTCTTTTAAACCAACAATTTGTAGTTTTATGCCAAGCTTATTAATAATTGGCAGAACTACATAATACAAAATTTGGTCCTTAGGTCTTCTTGATATATCATCGAATATCTGTACCTACAATTATGTGGACAGTTCAACACAATGCTGAATTCTTCGTCCTTTCGAGATTATGAAAGTCATCGGGACAGCGGCATCCTCAGAAGTTAATTATACATGGGGAATGGAATGGTTGACTGCTCCTTGTCAGCGGCTCAAAGAGACAAATGCTCGTGCGCATATTAGCGGTTCCGAAAGAATCGTGCATGAGTGCATGCACTTGCACAAACGGCCGCTGCAACTCCAAAGGACACTCTTTTAAGGACGAAAACAAAGGGCAAAAAGGATCCCTCGCAAATGAAGTAACGAAAATCGCGAGGCTGAAAAACGATGCTTCGGTATATAGAGATGATTAGCTCAATGCGGGTACAATGCAGAGGTTTTGGAGGTTCAAACTCCTCCCAAAATTATGATAGAATTAATTATTATTTCATAATAAAATATAAATAGTGAAAAATAATGCATAAGAATATTGATGATGAATAATAAAATAAGTAGAAATTACCAGGAATGTAAAATTACTTTAATCAAGAAGAGTTTCATGTAAATTTTCAAAATTTAACGAAATCCAGAATATGAAATTTTACTTACTTAAAAATGACGATTATTGTGGTTTAAGAAGAATTTCCTCTTCAGCGAAATTTCGTTCGTAAATATTTGATTGAAACTTGAAAAATTATTTCAATCTACTGAATTATACAGCAAATTTATAATCTACGAAAATGCTAAAATTTTAAATAACTTTGAATCCTAGAGCATTTAATTCTATAAATCTACATTGCGATTCGTGAATACAACAAACAATCTTTCAAATTATAAAACTTCTGAAATAATACTAAAAGTAATACAATTCAGGGAAAGAACTGTTTTCTGCAAAATCTGAAAAAATACCCACGACTTTTTAAACTTTATATTCTAGAGCATCGAATTCTTAAAAGCGTGTGTAGAAATGTATAGAACTACTATAAATCTATAAAAATATTATAAAACGTGACAAAATCTTATCAAGAATAAAAAAATACTACAGCACAAGAAATATTTTACATGTTAAATATCTTTTAGTTTCATAAATCCAAAAAATGCGAAAAATAATTCTACTGGTTGTAACTCTATAAATCTATACATGAATTTATGAACATACAAGAAAATTATTCAAATTTTACAAATACCAGAAAAACACACAAAAAAACCGAAAAGTATTGGAAATCTGTGTAAAGATACTGTTTTCTAAAAATTAAAAAAGTATCAAAAAACGTGGAAACATTCAATATGTATTATAGCATCGAACTCTAAAAATCTATAAAAAATACTACGAAATTGTATAAATAAAAAAAATACGAAAATTCTAGAAATTCGCGAAGTGTACTTAAAATTGTAGAAAGTTATATAGAAATCTCTTACAATATTAAAAAATCCTTCAAGTTTCATAAATACTGAAGAATTCTAAAAAAAGTTAAAAGTGTTAGAAAAAAAAATCCAAACCTCAATGACTTAAAAATCACAAAAATAAAGTCTATTATAATTAATACGAACGTCAAAAATGTACAACTCTGGACTCGAAAAGTTGCATAACTATGTAGTCTCAAAACTTTCAAAATTAAAAATAATAAAATCCTAATCGCAATATACATTTTTAACCCCCCCCCCCAAAAAAAAAACCTGATCTGCCTATGCTCCTGGTTCATGGCGACTTTTTTGAAATAATCCAACTGCAGATCTTACAAGTTAAGAAAATCAAAAAAGAAAAACAAAAAATTATATTTCTGGGGTTGTAATACTATACTTTTTCATTAGTGTAGAAAAGTTTTTTTTAACGAATCTGAGCGTTGTAATCAGATGAGTTAAACAAAAAATTTTCCACACTAGTCAAGAACTATATTTTATTCAACAATGTGTGAAACTGCCAGTTTCGCATCGCCCGAGCGGGTGGAAAAATGGCCTTTTCCACACGACGTTGAATAAAATTAAAAATCACACTGAATTTCGTCCATGCAGTTGGTCTAGTGGACCTTGTTTTTTCCTTGATCGATTAAAAAAAATATATCACCAGAAAAACAATAACAAATCACAAATTGAATGATATGGAGCGAGACCATTAACGCAAAAGGAGTCTGGCATTCGATTACGAAGGGTGGCTGCTATGAAAAAAGGTCGCCATTGAGCATTTTAAGTCACTTGTAGACGTCCAGGGAAATCCTCTTACTGCGAGTTACGAGCTTAAAGGCTTTTTCCCCCATTGGCAGCGGATCGCTGGGAACTAGGTTGTAAAAATTTTACTCGGAGACAAAAACCAAGACAATTAACATGATTGGAAACAATTGGGCGATTGCTATGTTACGTTATAGATCTAATGTTTTCTTCAGCCAAGTATTCTTAACCTCGCATTCACATGGTCATTTAGGATCATTCATTGATTACCTCAAAGTCATTTTCATGTATTTAGAACTTGCAATGTTTCAAAAGCTCTTTATGGAATATTGTTCAGAAAACGTTATAGTACTTCACTTCCAAAATTTTCATTGAAAAATGTCTTCGTGAAAGTATTTGCATATCACTCGAAATTCCGTAATCGTCACTTCTCTAGTGCGAGGATGAAACCGTGCGGGAATCGCTTAATTCCAATAGCTCGCGCAACATGGAAGGGGGTTTAATACCAGAGCTTTTACGAGGACGATAACCTTACAATAATGACGTTCTTTTTCATTCGACGAGAAAAAGCGAATTCTCGAAGGGGGGGGGGCTGAAGGGGGAGGGGTGGGGGGTTGAAAAATCTTTCCGTCGATCACCCTCAAAGTACGCATCAAAGAGAAAGCGAGGCGTAATTAACGATTACAAAGTATTTCGTAACGGATGATTATCAGTCTGTGCCGGATGTGCGGAGTTCGGCCCCATAACTTCCTGCGCTTTGATGTGTATGTCTCTTGTTTTCCATTCCATTGTGCGCTACTCTCTTTGCCGCCGCGGATAAGAAACGTTATGACTGCGGAGAAGTCGGATAAAAAAGAAAAAAAAAGAAAAGGCAAAATAGAGTCCCAACCCTCAGCTGGTAGCATTAATTACATTCTATTGATTGGGACGTTTCTTTGCAAGCCATGAATGTCTTCATCCGAGCTTAATGCACTCGTAAATGTTTCGGATTTAACGGCCGACTTTATCCCCCGGGCTTTTCTGCACTTGGGTGTAAACTGCGCAGGTCATTCGTTTGGCAATTAAAGCGAACCGTATACGGAAGCCGAGTTAATGACGTGTCGGCATCGTAATAAGGTATCATCGTCGCTACGCGTGAGGCATACGTTTTAAAGGCCCTGGCTAGGGTTTGATAATCCGTGATGGAATTATATGACGATGTTTGATGTAATTTCAGGAGGTACCCTTAGAAGAAACCGTACTTTGAGGTTATTGCGACATCGCTGTAGCTCGGGGTATTTTCTGAGGGATTACCTAGTGCAAACTCTAAGTGCGAATCAGTGGAATACCGCTGATTCGCACTGCTAAAAAGGCGGCACCGAAAAGGAAATGCGATGTTCCACAATTCAAATCCCTAGTAGAAATGTGCTTAGTTTTTCCTATTTACTAGTTAGTCAGGCGGCATCGAGAAAAGACCGTTTGAAGAAAACCTGCTTAGGATCTAGACATTTACTAGTCAGTAATCTCTTGCTAGTCTTTCCGAGCTTTTCTACAACTGATAACGAGACAGTTTTTTCATTTCCTGCAATGAGAGCTAGTTTGCTTGGTTAAAAAATAGTGATTTTTTAGATAAGAAAAAAATACAAACGAATGCAATTAAGGAATGTGATAATTATAGAAGTCAGAACTGTCATTGACATACTTCTGATAATCGTACACACCGAATATTAGAAAAAAAAATTTTTAATTATTAATCATGAAAAATATTAAAAAGCTAAAGTACATTTAAAAACGTGAGCGAAAAATTAGTATCATTTACACATTCGAGTAAGATTTTACTTTTTTCTAATGACTTTGTTACTCTTGAAAGACAGTGATAAGTTAATCAAAAATGAAGAGAGATTACAGTTAATACAGAATATAGCATGACTGAAAAGAACTCGCTAGAACTAGCTTATTTTACTAATTACTACTTAGACAGTTAAAGAGTTAGGGTAAGGTGGGGTAAAAAAGCCTGTGGGTAAAAGAACCATTTGAATCTCATTGTTTAACAAATTACAATGTTGCCCATCTATTGAACAAGGTAAATGTCCGTCGGTAAGACGCATCTTTTTTTTTTTTTTTTGGTGTCGCATAGGTGCACTAACCTTTTTTACAGCGATATTAAGTTTTTGACAGAAGCGCGTGAGACATTTTACGATACTTCCAAACTGTAAAAAACAGTGAAATTTGACGTTGGGAAATTAAGGTGAGTGTTTTACATAAGCAGGGATTCGTGACGAACAAAAATATGTAAAGTGTTCTTCAATATTTTTTTTTTTTTTAATTTTATTAGATTTTTATTGAAAAAAACGACGTGGGGGAAAAGTACCAAGCAGTTTGTGAGGAAAAGAATCACTTGTGTAAATGGAGAAAACTTAACGATAGTCTTTTTCTATCAAAATGCAGCCTAAAAAAAAGACAGAGCCAGAAAAAAACCTACGCCGCCACTCCAAACGGGGTCGCCCAAAAAAAGTGTACATCGAGAAAAGTGATGAGTAAAGCGGCTACAATTGTAGCAAATACTGTCCATTTCACCTTTTACTTAAAGATTTGTAGTTTTCAAACAATAAAACATATTCAACAATCAACTTTTGACAATTTTTTTATACCATATTTAGTTACAAAAAAAGTGGTTCTTTTACCCACACCATGCGGTAAAAAAGCCAGATGACAACTTTTCTTTAAATAATTGTATCTTACCGAGAAATGAAGCTACATAACAATATACCATCACATATTGTAGTTAAGAGATCAAACTTTCAAGATTAGGTAGGGATTTACGAATATTCCTAAAAACGCATAATCTAGAACACCTCAAATGAAAAATTAGCTTTTTTACCCCACCTAACATTACACCACTAGTTAAAACTTAGCTAGTTTTCCTCGACAGAAATTAACTAAAAAAAAGGAAAAACTGGCTAAATTCAGTTCGTAGCCTAGACGCAATTTCTACTAGGGATTTTAATAGATTTCGAATATTTTCATAGATATCTGGGAAAATGGCATAGATTTTTTTAGTATTGTACATATTTATCGCAAATTTGCTTATTTTTTTTTGAAACCATCAGATCGTATCGTGTTTTCTGGTATTTTTAAAGATTTTTAGTATTTTCAAAAATTGCTTTATAGAGTTTTAGAATTCGATGCCCTAAGATTAAAAGTTTTTTAGCTTTCTTTGGTAACATTTAGGTAAATTATAATTTTCTTTCATAATTCATTGGATTGAAATAACTTTTATAATATAGATTTTCTACGCTATAATAGCCAAACATTTTTAATTAAAATTTTGTACATGTATCGCGCAAATATTATTATACTTTCAATTTTTTTTTATTTTTGTGAAAATTTATCCATGATTTTTAAGCAAAAACTTCCAATGGCAATTGAGTTTAATTTTTTCGTACACAAAAAAATTAATCAAAAACTGAAAAAAAAATATCAAAATCCTAGAATCAACTATTGATACAAACTAATTTGGTTGTCTCAAACAAACGTTTGATCGTTATTTGACAAACTAAATATTCGGTTTACTTAAATAAATTTTAGCTTGTACAAACAAATTTTTTTGATAGTGAAACATTTTTAGTTCGACAAACAAATTCAAATTAGCAAAAATGCAAATTTTTTTGACTGAAACAAAACTTTTTAGAGTCTAATACAATATATTTGTCTGAAATATAAATTTATTTAAGTGAACCAAATATTTGGTTGGTCAAAGTACGACCAAATGTTTGTTTGACCCAACAAAATCGATTTTTCAGTTTAATTCGTGAAAGTTTCGATTTTATCTCTACATAAATTACACATTTTTATCATATCTCAAAAACAATTCTGTAGCGATAACTCAATCAATACACACATTCTTATCGCATAACGCAACTAAATCGATAATCTGGGTAAACACATGTATATATGTACATACCCAGTATACACCGAACTAAACAAACTCTGGGTCTTGCGCCACTTAAACATCTTTTTTTTCCTCTACAGATGATTTAAACATTCTGCAACACAATTGAAAAGTTGATGCTACGAAAAAATATCGTGGAAAAATTAAATGATCGAAAAATAGTTCTGAAATTAACGAATTGTTATGCACTGAAATAAAAAAATATTCCATCTTGGTTTAAAGCAACATTTTCAACCGGAAAGCAACTGCTAGGTTGGCCGAGCGGTCTAAGGCGCCAGACTTAAGTTCTGGTTCCCGTATGGGAGCGTGGGTTCGAACCCCACACTTAGCAAGAATTTTTTTTTTGCAAAACTATAAATAATATACTATTCACATGGAAATCTCAACAATATACTTTAATAAGTAATGATTTCCACGAAATGATTGTCTATATATTATTAATTCAGCAATGTTTTTTTTTATTTTATACTACATAACAATAATTTTTGTTAATTTTTGCAAACACTTCGCAATGTTTATTTTTGGTGAAAACTACATATTATATCTTATTTATTTGGGAATCATCACTGACTTTACTTGAAAAAGAAATAATTTTTCGTGTTTTACAAAATGAGTTGAGCAATATTTTTTATTATATCGCACATAGCAATAATTTTGCGAAATTTTTTAAAAAATTGTATATTCACTTGCCTTTTTTTTGGCTAAAACTATAAATTAGATAGTATTTATTTGAAAATCTTTATCGATTTTACTTCACCACGAAATTATTGACTATATTTCATTCATTGTGCAATATTTCTTTTATTTTATCTTAAGTAACAATAATTTTTTTCAAATTTTGAAAACACAGAACAATTTTTCGTTCGTGAAAACTACAGAATATCTCATTTTTGGGGGAATCATTACTTATTTTGCTTTAAAAAGAAATGATTTTTTGAGTTTAAAAAATGTATTCAGCAACATGATTTTATTTTATCTCACACAGCAATAGTTTTGTCCATTTTCGCGAAAATTTTAGATTCGCTCGGCATTTTTTTTTTCGGGAAAATTGTAAATTATATACCATTTATTCGAGAATCTTTATCGATTTTACTTTACCACGAAATTATTCGCTTTACATAATTAGTGAGCAATATTTTCTTTATTTTATCCTACATAACAATAACTTTTTTGATTTTTGCAAACACTAAGCAATGATAATTTTTCGTGAAAACTACAGATTATATCTCATTTATTTGGGAATCATTACTGATTGTGTTTTAAAAAGAAATAATTTTTGAAGTTTCACAAAATGCGTTTAGCAATATTTTTTCATTTTATCTCACATAGCAATAATTTTTGTTACATTTTTTCAAAAATTGTAGATAAACTGAATTTTTTTTCATGAAAATTATAAATTATATACCTATTATTTATTTGAAAATCTTCATCAGTTTCACTTCACCACCTAATTATTGACAATATTTCATTCATTAAGCAATATTTTGTTTATTTTATTCTTTATAACAATAATTTTTTATTAATTTTTTCAAACACTTAGCAATGTTTATTTTTCGTGAAAACTACAGATTATATCTCATTTATTTAAAAATCACTACTGATTTTGCTTTAAAAATAGATAACTTTTGGAGTTTCACCAAATGCGTTAAGCAATATTTTTTTATTTTATCTCACATAGCTATAATTTTTGTTGAATTTTTTCATAAATTGTAAATGCACTTTGCATTTTTTTTTTCGCAAAAATTATAAATCATTTACCATTAATTAGAAAATCTTTATCGATATTATTCCACTACGAAATTATTGACTATATTTCATTAATTGAGCAATATTTTCTTAATTTTATCTCGCGTAGCATTATCTTCTATTAATATTCACAAACACTTAGCAAAAATTTTTTTTGTGAAAACTATACAATATATCTAATTTATTTGAAAATTATTGCTGATTTTGCTTTAATAAGGAATGATTTTTTGAGTTCCACAAAATTACTGAGTATATTCCATGCATTTAACAAAAAGCTTTTCTTTTCGCAGTAACTACAGAATATTCCCTATTAATTTGTGCATATTTATTTATCCTACTTCAATTGGTCATTATTTTTATTTTATTTTTTTATTTTATTTTATTTTATTTTATTTTATTTTTTTTTTTTTTGAATTACAGAATACATTCTATTAATTTAGCAACAGTTTTTTTCTTTTACTTCAAATTATAATCGTTTTCTCTAAATTTATGAAAATGTTAGATTATATAATGTTCATGAAACAAAAGTTTTTTATTTCCGTGAAAGTAGTAGATTATATCCCATTTATTCATAAATAATTTACAATTTTTCTTTAATGGGATACAATTTTTATTTTACCCAAATAAATAATTATATTCTATTTATTCAGCAACAACTTTTTTTTATATTCACTCGACAAAGTAAAAGTTTTTTAATTTTTGCAAAAACGATGGATTATGTTTTATACTTGTATTATTTTTTCAAAAATCGTTGATTATATCCCATTCATTCACGTATAATTATTTATTTTACTTAGCAAGAGAATGATTTTCTACATCCCTAGAAGTGTTTGCTTGTATATTATCTAATCAGTAACAATTATTTTATTTTACTTCACATGGCAACAGTTTTTTTTTAATTTTCTCAAAAATGATAGATTGTATTTCATGCAATTTGAAATAGTTTTCTTTATTTACGCAAAAATTATACTACTTATATTTATCAGAAAAAAAAATTTGCAGCTTGATTTGCAAATAAAAATGTGAGATTTTTTTATTTAATATACAACTATTAACAAATAAGGGAACCATATTTCATGAAAAGAAGGAATTGTATAGGATTTTGAAGATCACAAATTTTTTTTTCACTCTACCTATCGTATCTAATGAGAAATCAATTTTCATCTTCGTCTTGAACCACTAGAGAAAACACAAAGTTTCAAGTGAACCATTTACTACTTTATTCATTTATTGATTTTATTTCAAAGTTCATTGAATTTTCTTGGTTAAGGAATATAATTATTCAGTCCAGAGTTTTCTTTTATTTTACTGCCACGATAAACTTCTGTAAATATTTTCAAATTCTGTATCTGCAAGCTGAAAATGTTGAAAAATTTCAGATCACATATTCAAAATATTTTTTTGTTACAAAAATATTCAGACTTAAGGCTTCAAAAAACTTGAACAACAAGATTGTAGAATTCCAAGTGTCTACAATTAAATGAAAATTTTACCACCCATTTTCATGAATCTATAGCAAGATCTTGTATTGTTAACTATGCAAGTTGCTGATTATTAAAAAAATTTTCCGACGATCATTAATTCTTTTCAACTGGAAAGGATTTTAAAAAAGTACGTGGAGAAATCTATCTGAAAACTATTGAATTATTCTCAAAGAAATAGATGTGAATATATAATAGAATATTATCAGTAATATATCTGTCAAAATATTTCTTTTCAAAAAAATGACCATTCGTGAAATCAAATATGTGTAAATAGTTGGACAACCAATGAAACTGCCAAATTTCTGAAATTGATAACTTAATTCATTGTAAACAAGTTTCAGGAAATTTCGCAAGTTAAATTTTTAGTGAATTACCACGGATTTAAATACTACAACTCCAAAAAAATAAAGAAAAATAATTTTAAAACAGCTCATCCCCTAAAGGAAAACTATATCTCATTTTCTAATCCATAAACTTCAAATTTCACCCTTCTTGGATAGATCGGAAAAAATTTATGGGACGTGTTTTCAAATTTTCCTGTTGAATGAAAACTGTTTTCTTCCATGTTTTCCACTCTATCACTTTTTAAAAACAAAACAAGCGTTCAAATTCGAAAATTTCTCTCAGGTAGGAAAATTGAAGATAAAATCATAAAATATAGCGTGAATGCAATGTCGAGTAATGGAATTTTCGATTCATTGAATTTGTATTACTCTCGTTGAAAGTGTCACAAGATTAAAGTTCTTCGAAAACTCATAGTAATTTTGATGTTTGTCTAAACAATTTTACTTCTAATTTTACCCATATGCTAATTTTTTGTATTTGCAACAATGATTTTTTTTAATCTAACAAAATCCACAACTTTCAAACTATGCTTTATTTTTTCCAGTAATTTTTGAACGTCTTTGGCGTAAGATTAAAATTTTAATAAACTTACAAATCCTTTTCAAATATATTATATATGTAATATTTAATAACGATAAATTATGTTTTGTAGTGATTTGAAAATATTTTTTCGATATCACTTTTATTTTCAGTTCATTTTTAAAAATTTTCAAAAATTTTCTTTTCATAAAGTAATTTTTGAGAGTATTTTTACAAACTTCAATGCTCCTTGAAATAGCGGCAGAATTTAACAAAATAAGAAATGAGAAAATTTACATTAATGATGATGAAGTTTTACTTTTTTCCTGTATCATTTATTCATATACAATATTTATTTTTTTATTCGTCAAATTCAAGATAATAAAAAGTGCATCAATTTTATTTTACTCTAAAATAACTATTGAACTTTATCTCTGGAAATGTTCTGAAATTTACGTCCTTTATTCAGGGAAGATAGAAATTTATTTTCGTTTGTCCAAGAACGTCACTAAAAAATCCATGTTTTGAGGGAACTTTAAAGTCTTGGTTGGCTAAATAATTCAATCGGGTCGTAATAGGCCGTGGGACAGCCAACCCTTGCACCCTCGTGATTTATTAAGAAGCTGTTTCATCAGAAGCATATTTTAAAACTGGCGAGAAGAAAATAAACTTATCGCTTTATTTCCTTCAAACGATGTATAAAATCCAAGTAAAAACAGAGCAGAAAATTTTTTCAAAATTTATTATAACTTTTACATGAACACTCAACAATAGAAAATATTTCTTTCTCACTGTTTATTCATTTAAAGATAAAAAAAGTATACGTATATTTGTTATAATTATTATAAAAATGCTCCATTCTTAATATCAACAATAAACAAAGGTCATTCTGTTAGAAGTAAAAAATCTCTCGTGAAAAATAATTTATCTAAATTTTCATTTTCTCTTTTCATTTGTGAATTTCAACAACCCTTATTTGACGTTTAAAGTTTCGATGATTATTGAATTGAGGATAATAAAATACTTTCAATTACTGAGAACTGATCTCTATTAAATTATATGTAGTACGCTCATCAATTTAAATGGAATTTGGAAAAAAGCTTTATCGTGTGGCATTTCACTCGGGGATTGATTGGTTTTCGAGGGCCAGCCGAAAAGCCGCCGAGTTACGCGAGAGCTCTACAAAAGCAGGACTGAATCACAGTGAAGCTCCGATTTGGCCAATCAAACGCGTATGCCTGTTCTCGCCAATTTTTGGCTGCTTTGGAACATTCACGGTATTGTCATCGGCATTTTGAACAAAATTACGTGCTCACTCGATTCAATATAGTACTCACTTTGAGATACGATTGTAAGCATTTTTTACAATTATATATTTCGTTAATCCTCGATACTGGTAAATTTTCAAAATATAAACGTCGTTTTTCGAATATTTTGACGAAGTGGGTGTTATAAAGACCAAAAGTAGATTATAAAATGAATTTCGATGAATTAACATTAGAATTATTGTTATAATAAAATATACAAAATGTATAATATTATTATTATACATTAAAAAGATTTTCGAAACAGTAGCTAAGAAAAATGATTTCATAGACAAATTATAAGAATTATTTCCAAAAATACTATATTATTTATTTATTGAGAAACATTCCCGACTTTTTTAAATTTCTACCGAGAAAAACAAAAGTATCATCTTCAAAAATAATGGCTGTGAAAGATCGTGATAAAACGATTTCGAACCCGAAACCCGTATCGGGTCTGACCGAATCCTTGGATAATTCACTTGCAGCGCTAGGCTTCCATCGAATCAGCGTCAATCGCATAAGTACGTAAATTTGGTAACTCGATCATCCTGATCCTCGCAAAGGCGAATAACTGGAAAACAAGTTGGAGCAAAATACTCTCGGGGCCTCGGAAAGCTGCGAGGGAAGAAAAGATAGAACGAGCCCTTGTCTCGAATCGAGTCCCTTACGTTCCATAATCTACGACCTAGCAGGGAATCGTATTTGTAATACTCAGCCATCCACGCGCGACGTACTGTAAAATCGCATTACCGGGTCCAGAGGAATATTAAATTCATCTTTCACGGCCCTCGCGTTTCTTATTTGCATTATCGTGGAAAGTGGTTATACCGATTCATGACTCGGGAAAAGGTGGTCGACCCAAATGACGAAATCAGGAAAAAAAGGCCACTTTTGGAATTTTCATAAAAAAAGGTACACTCAGAGTATGTATTATATAAAATTGTTATTAAAAGGGGTTTGGTGGAATTTCTATAATGTCATCCTTGAATCGTTTCTAATAGTTTTGAAAAATATCAGAATTTTTGCACATTCTTTGAACAATATCAACCCATGCACATGGATTCATAACCTTTATTCCTTTGGAGACATAACCTCATTTGTGGTTGATGCAACCACATTAAAAGTTACTGCAAGATTTACAAAGATTGCAGTAACTTTTGATGTTGTTGCACTAACCAAAAATAAGGTTGCTTACACCTGGAAAATAGTTGGAGCAAAAGTTACAATCTATGAGGTTGTGACAACCATGTTTTTTTCCGCTTACATTAAAAATTACGAAAATCAACTTTCGCTTTGTCACGAAATCCCCGAAAGAACACAAGAAACGTGGCTCGGTCCCTTATTGTGCCACGGAAATCGCGGCTGTGCGAAAGGTCTCGTCAACGTTTCGACTCGAAAATCGTAAATGTTTAATATCGTGATTAAAGGAGCTGGCGCCTTTCATTATTATTTCAGTCTGGAGGACGTTTCGCTTCGATCCACCCCCCGAGGCCCAGCTTTCTCTCTCGCCTTTTCTTTTCAATTCGCGCTTGCGAAAATTCTCCTCGAATATTAGCCGCCTAAATATTTCAACCCCGAGCCCAGGGTAACGAGAACTTTACAAAAACTGTCTGTGGGACGCATTATTGTCCCGACAGGCGCGAAATCTCTTCCATCCGATGGATTTCCATTCGGCTTTTTGCGGGACCCCCTTTTTTTCCTTCGGACACTTCGCTGATTTCTTATCGACCCCTCCTTGCAAAACAACCCTCTTATTTTATAGCACTTCGCCTCGGTTCAAGTATTGTCACTATTTTATGGTGTCATGTTTCGAGAAAAATTTGATGAAATGTCAAAACAATATTTTGGAACATATTTGTATGTTCCTGTTTTCAAATTCTACGAATTCAATCCAAGAATCAACTTATTAATCATTGCGATCACGACATTTATTCAAAAAGTTACTAATTTCAAATAGTATAAAAAATTTTTTTTTATTTAATTACTTTTAAACTAGTGAAAGCTGCAATAGATAATCGCACCAGTCAATGTTTGACGTATTCGCCTGTCAAAAATATTGTCTAATCGTAACCAATCGAAACGTGACTAATTTAAAAAATGAAAATTTGACTATTCTCAATTGATAAAGTGACTTTGACTCTATCAAAAGCAACGAATTTTAAAACTACAAACTTTCAACCCAATTACACTCAAGGAAGCTGAAAAAATCAAGTTAAAAATACCCTGAAGAATCTAACCCTTCTTTCCAACTTTTCAGAGGGCGAAAAAAGTCAGAAAGTGCTCTGTAATCTTTTTTATATCGCTAGCAATAAAAATCAAACCCGGTTACTCGCAGACGTTTTTTTTTTCGGGTAAAGAGGTAAAAAGTGTCCCTCGTTACTGGACCGTTATAATACTTATATCCCTTCAGGCAATCTCGTCCATACTTTATTATGTCTCTCGAAGAAAGTGTAACTACGTGAAAATGGCATAAAAAGAATCCCGGCGAGAGCTGCGGATATCGAATTTTGACCATTCTAAGGGTTGGCACCGGAGCGTGCCATCGTTTTGTCACCCTTTCCGGACACATTGTACAAGACCCCGCGACATTTCCTTGCTTTCCTTTAACGACCCTGGTACTCTTGCTTGGAAAAATTCTCGTCTTCATCTCTGACTTGAGAATTTTTCGCGAATCATTCATATAAATATTTACTTATCAAATCATTTTCCTATGATTATTTTCAGTGAAAAAAAGACGGTTTCCGGTTTGACTTTTGGAACGTTCCAAAAGTCGATACATAATAAGATTTTAAAATCTAACAAAAAAAAAAATAAAATTTCAAGATGTCTGACTTACCGGGAAGATCTTCGAAGACTAGCGAAAACGGGAGTAGTTGCGGAGTCCCACGTAGTTTTAAGCCTGAAAAAATATTGTCAATTTAAAAATTATTGGGAGAAACAATATTCTTGATGAAATTACAAGTAATTTTGAAATATCTGGTTTTATGAATGGCTTTCCATGTTGACGATAATTTAGACAAAGAGTAAAAAAATTGGAGAGTTTTTTTTTAATTAAATGATTTTTAAATCGCAATTTTTTCATTTTTCAAACCCAAAACTAAAAATTTTGAAATCATTTTGAGGCTTTCGTGATAAAAAGTATTGTTCATACTCGTGAACTATGATCAATTATTTCAAATAATAATTTTACGTCATTTGATCTCACGAAAATGAAAAATACTCTTTTTTTTGCATTGCGAAATTCCTCAAATTTTCCCTCAAATTTTCAAAAACTTTTTCTTATTTCTTTTAATCCGCTAAAATATAAATTTTATCAACAAGTTGAAAAATTATCCTAATTTTCCAACGGTTAGGATGTTCTGAAAAAAAAAACTGTTAAAAAAACGTCGAATTTTTCTCTGTATTAAATATTTCCTCATACCATGCAAACATTTTTTTTCCAAAAATTTTCAGTTTGACATATTTGCAAATAAAAATATTGTACCGGTTTTTATCGTTATTGATAACAATAAGCAATTGATTCAAATTACTCTTCTGAAAACGTTTGCGGTTTCTCAGGATTTTTCGTATCCAAGAGAACAAGACACGAACGAAATTGAAAATTCGATTGTTCCACCGAAAACCCAACGTCTCCCAGTGGAAAACGCTAAAGCCCAAATGCGATTGTTTCAACTACTTGCGCATTTCCGGTCTGGGTCGATACGCAATGAAAGAAAATTGCAATTTCGGGAACAAAAAGTTCGAGAAGTCGCGTCAGAAAACTGCAAGGCTTTTTTGGTAAAACCTTACTTGTATTGTCAAAGATTATTTACAAAAATATAATAGGAAAAAGAACTTCAGAGCCTTTCAACTACACTTCAACAATTATTGAAGATGGCAATAATAACTTTTGAAGTTATGGACTTCTGAGCTACTGATATTTTGGTTACATGTGTTGATTTCAGAATTATTTTTTCTACATTAAAAAAAGTTGTTGAATTGACTATAATTGATTGTAATTGTGAGTTCATTTGGAAAATATTCGTTATAGTTTCAAATATCTTCAAATGACAACTTTTCATGTTTCCAGTAATACAGTTACATTTCGAGAAAAAAATAATCTATGTTAAATTCGGAGTCATGATAAATAACTTGTCAAATTAGAGATCTCTGAATTATTGAAAATCTAATCAATTATAGATTCAAAAATTATAAAGTTTTTCGAATTTCAAATTTTAATATTGAATTTTCAGTTTCCTAATTGTTTATTGACATCAACTAAAGACAAAAAATGGAAGAAACTGAAAGTATAATTTTCTTCAAACTCAAACATTATATCTTCAATTGAAAAACACAAGTTTGAAGTTGAAGTAAGTGATTAATGTAAGAAAATTATTTGTGCAAATAATGTTAATACAAAAATTACGAAAATTTGAACAAATGTTACTAAATAATAAAAAACATCAAAAAAATGTAATTCAAAGTACTAATAACGTAAGTAAATTATGAAACTATTATTCTAATCATCAGCATTATCAAGTAATTAGAATAAGTAAAAAAATGAAGCTAACAAAGTAAGAAATATAAATAAAATATATTAAATTGAAATACATAAAATTAAATTAAAAACTGGGCAACTTAACACTAAACTTCGGCACAATTCGTGTTTTCTACTTCTACGCCAGACTTCTTCAGCTTTCAGAGTATTAAGTCCAGGATTCCAAAGCCCAATTTTTATTTCATCCTGAACAAGAAAATACTTCGTTCTATATTTGATCTCCCTCCATATTTCCACCGATGAAAAATATTCATAGCAATCACTCAAGCCTCATTCATTCTCCATAAAAATAAGTAAGTTTTTTTTCTCGGTCCAGATAAATAGGAAAAAAATGTGCGCCGGAGGAAATTTCCGTCGCAACGTTGAAATAGAATCCGAGATCTTCGGGACGGAATAAAGTAAAACGAGGGTGACGAAACGATGCAAACGAACTGGAGCAAAGAGATTGAATGGTAATAACCAGCGATTCGTCACATGCAAAATTATGTGCACCAGGGCTTAAGGGTTGGTAGAAAAAAAAAGAATATCGTTCGAGCCGGCGTCATCAGCTCGATCACGGGATACACAGTCTTATTCGCGCTTTTGTATGCGACTTCATGGAATACATAATACGATGGAGTGAGGGAAACGCTTTTTCCTCCCGAGGAAAAAGACTCCGATATTTCGGCAAATGAATCTCTCGCTTGCTGACGTTGACACACGCACGCAATTGCCGATCAATTTCTCGCGATGATGGAGCTTTCGCGGCCATTTTCCTTGGCTTATCTTTTTTTCTCGCAAAGTAGGGAATCAGTCACTGGAACGTTGGGGGAAATATATCTATATTGATTTTAGGTATACTCGAATTGGAATACGTGAAACTGTAAATTGAAAAAAAAAAGTAATCATGATATTTAGAAACCAGACCGAAAAAATGTATAATAAACTAGATTTATAATATGATTGTTTTTTGTTTGTTTGTTTCTTTTTTTTGTTTTGTTTTGTTTTTTTTTTTTTGTGTATGAGGAGAATTTTATGAAAAAATAAAAAAAAAAATAAAAAAAAAAAAAAAAAAATTTGGAGATGCCGGGGATCGAACCCGGGGCCTTTCACATGCAAAGCGAACGCTCTACCACTGAGCTACATCCCCAGATGACGATTAGTGAGATGTAAGTGTACATACCAAGTCAATTCACGCTTACAAACTCATTAATTCACATACTTTTTACTCTGTCATTCCGATCGTTATATAATTGCGATACATTTAAACATGAATAAAGCAAACTAATTGAACTTTGTTATCACTCACACCTTTCTGCAAATACGTAACAAAAATTACACTTCGCTCGTTAAATTTAAATATTATTGTACCTACAACACTTCTTATATATTTTGGACTCCCCCCCCCCCGCTTGTATCCCCCGCGGTTCGTTATACAACACCTTAGAATTTTTATGTTCTTAATGCGCGCGTAAGTAAAAAATATAATAGTAATATTTCATATTTTTATATAATTTTATAATATACAGGGGCGTATGCAGGGGGGTTTTGGGGGTTCAAATCCACTCCCCCCCTCCCCCCGAAATTTAAAAAAATTGTGCATTTTTTTCAATCTTCCAAAAATTATTCTCAGAAGTGAAAACTGAATTCAAC
>JAPYZL010029912.1:0-20266 GCA_030522825.1 Platygaster orseoliae | reverse complement strand
TCTTCCTGTTGAGTGGTGTAACTCCGATACTAATCAATAGATTGGTTTCAAACAATTATAAAACTTTGTCGAAATGTACTCAAAGAAGAAATAAAATTGAAAAGTTATTTTACTTGCACGGTTTTTTTAATAATGACTGTCAAAAAAGGCAGAAAAATACAGCCTTCACACTATACGACCCCCTTAAATTACTACATTATTTCACATTAAAATGACCCTTTTTTCAACTCACATAACCAGAAGTTGATGTGACTTGTTGAGGCTCGGTTTTTCCACTAAAACTCCCCAAAAGTGGGGATTTGAATGAATCCCCATCATAAACGAAAACGTAATCGTAACTGCATTCTGTCCCCATCGTTCGAAAACTCAAAGTTATGAACTGACGACTGTTGTTTGCTAAAAATTAAAAAAACAAATTTTTTTTCAACATTCACGTAACTTTTTTCACATAGATGTCCAAAAATTTCATACATGAACTTTGTTTTCTCGTAACAAATAGGAATTTCTGTCAAACAGATTTTTAATTTTCAAAATTTGTTTGAGAATTTAAATTCTGGAGTTTGAGGAATTTAGTGTTTCAAACTTGAAATTCCAAGTTGAGAATTTAAAATATACCAAATTTTATATAAATTTTTTAAGGTCTTGAGTATGCACAATAAGAATAATAAGTTCGATGGCATAAATATTTTTATTTGAACACAACCCACAGACTTATGTCCTTGAATACAATAAAAAAAAAAAAGAAAAAATGCAAAAAAAAAAGAAGCAGGATGCAAATGCATAGAAGTATACACATATAAATATGAAATACAATTTCTTAATTAAGTAATGAATATTAATGTTGAAATTGATAAATAATTGTTTATAAACAATTATAAATGTATGAACAGTGACAAATATGTAAAAAATAAAAAAATTGTTAATAAAAAATTGTTAATAACGTAATAAAATAATAACAAATGTAATAAAAGAATGTGAAAAACAAGGAAAAAATCATATGTTTTAATGAAAAAAACAATTTTCTGATAAATTCATTATAATATTGAGTATACTGATTAATTAATGAATATTAATGTTCAAATTGATAAATAATTGTTAAGAAACAATAGTACATGTAATAAACAATGTAAAAAAGAATAAACAATGCTAGATAGTAAAATGATTGAAATTGATGAATAATTATTAATAAACAATTGAAAATGTATAAACAATGAAAAATAAACAAGTATGGTAAAAATAGTTAGTAATGTAATAACATAAAAAATGTAATAAACAATGCAAAAAACCATAAAAAAATGCATAAATAAACAATGTTAGATAGAAAGATGATTGCTTTTTAATATTTTGTTGATTATTGTCGAGTTTGCAGCGTTACAGTGTAGCGCGATGCTGTAGCGCGACATTGTAGCGTGACTTTGCATAGCGTAACATCGCAACAAGGTGTGGTGCGACATTGTAGTGTAACTTAGCAATGCTACAGCGTAGTGCGACATTGTAGCGCGTTGTAGCGCAAGGTAGCGCTATGATGTAGCATTCAAGTTTGTTCGAGATAATTAATGATTATTATTAATAATATTTAAGAAATTGATTATAATCTGTAAATGTAATACGTATAATTACTGGCTCTGCTAATGAATTACCTTTGATGAGCCACTCGCAGTGGGAGTCCTCGGTGTAATTGGAGCCCATGGGGCCATCGCTGATGATGCCCCATGACTCTATGTAGGTTTTCCTTGATTTGTCGCAGGGCACTTGCTTGGATGAAGCCTGAGGAGACAAGTGAATGCTCCACATTAGGCAGCTCCAGATAACGACCCATCCTGCCGTGGTCGTTGCCAGCCCCATTACAATACCGTCCGCGTACGCATTTTCTGCGTGAATTCACAAAATTTAGTCTTTTTGACCATTGCTGAATTTTGAAAATGGAAGACTCAAAATTATGAGTTTAAGAATTTCAGCATTTTAATTTCAAAAACATGAAAACTCTTTTGTTGGAGTTTATAAATTTTTATCTTGTAAAATTCACATTTTTAATAACATCTTTTATTAATACAATAAATAAACGTGTAATCGACTTTGAAATTTACAAAATTTTTTGTTTGGCGAATTTCGCTATCAAGTGATCAAAAGTTTGTGAATTTCTTTTTGAGATTAGGAAAATTTGAGGATTTGGAAAATATAAGTTTTATGTTTGCTATGCAATATATTAAATATATTAAATTAAAAATTCTCAAATGAAATGTATAAAAACATTGTGCAGTTCAGATTGATAAAATAAAAATTTTCATTTTTATTTATTATTAACCATTATTTTATATGTATTATATTTTTTATTATATTTATATAATATATATGATATTTAAATAAAATAATTCAATAAATATGAATAAATATTATATAGAATATTTATATTTCTTTTTAATTATTATTATTTTATTTTATATCAAAAACATTAAAAGCGTATATAAGTTAATTAATATACCTTTCATTGCAAAATTTTACAATGCAGATGGTTAAAATCGAAATATATTAGAAAAAACATATGCATTTATATCAATGCCTTGCGTTTAAAAATTAACTTAAATAAATTCAATATAAAAAAATGCATATAAAATGTCATTCGAAATATTCTTTCGAATGATTTATAATATTCAATTATTAATAATAATAATTCAGAAGAAAAACACAGTAGATTTTCAAGATAAAAATAACAACCACATAATTCAATAAAAATTCAACTCTTTTAAAAAATTTGTTTTTCAATAAATCCCAAGGTATCGAAAATAAACAAAATTTTCGTAATTGTAACTCACTGATTACGCAGAAACATCGACCACAGGAAAATCAAATCGGTGTCACGACGAAATTCGAAGTTCTAGGACGTCAACATTATTTTCGAAGTAGCGTAATTTTTGCGAAATCTCCGGATTTTTCGATATCAAAATGTCGAAATTCACATATTCATCACAACACTGTATAATTATTGTTCAACGATCACGCCAAAATTGTCCAATGCTTCGATCTATGAAATCCGAAATAGACCAATCACACTCGTAAATGTGAACTCCCGTTGAAAAAATTATTTCGAAAAAAAATGGTACGGTTTTCGGACGTTTTTTGCGAAAATAAACAGAGGAATTGTAACAACACAAGATTTTGTGCTGTGTGTTATTGTTGTTGTGTTTTGTCTGCAGTGTTGCCAAATGTTGACTGCAGATTTTGTGATGTTGTGATATGATCGTTCGTGATCGTTCATCGTTGATGATTGTGATAATTGTCATACACGATTGTTGCAAATTTTTGTGTACAAACATATTTTGGAAGTCAATAGGTCAATAGAAAGAAATTTTAGCGATTTCTCCGCAGTTTTCAGAAAGTTTAGTGATTTTTCGTCATTTCTCCGCGAAAATTCTGAAAAATGGGCGGTGGAGACCTGGTATGTAATCATAACTAACCTAAAATTTGTACTGTTAAATTTCATTTTTTCCAAGCAGTTCTAGAAAACTTGCAGAATAATGTTGAAATTCGATCATTTTTGGAATCAATAATATTTTATTATTCACAGTATCCGGAAAAAGTTGTATGATTATAAAAAAAGAAATTGACCTTGAGCTTCATTTATTTAACTTAAAACTTTTTTAAAATTGAGGATTGGATTAATTATTTTAAGGTTTTTAAAAAATAAAAAATCTTTACTTTATATGTAATAATTTGGTTAATAATACCTATTGATAATTTTTTTTTGAAAAAATACGAAAATTTTGAAGAACCTCACAAAACTATACGAAACAAAGAATTCTGGAATAATATCGTGAAAAATATTTCGCTACATTAAAAATCACTATTTGAAAAAATTTATAATGACCACTTCAAGGAGTTTATTTTCTTGATCTATTTTTGAAAATTCTTCGAAAAAGTAATGATCTAAAGTGAACAATTAAAAATTTTTTTTTTTTTTAATAATTCAATAGTTTAATATTCTTATTCATAATATATTTTTTTAAATGCAAAATTTCATTTGTTATTTAAAATTTTTTTCAAAATCTTGCAATATTTTAATCAGTTCAATATTAGACAATATTTAAGAAAAATTAAAATCATTACTTCCAATATAATAATTGAATCAATAATTCTATTAAAAAAATTTTTTTTCAAAACGTATGAAAATTTTGAAGAATATGAAAAAACTATGTGGAACAAAAATTTTTCGAATAGTTTTGTTCAAAATATTTTGCTTCTCAAAAAATTACTATTTAAAAAAATTCATAACATCAATTATGATTTTATTTTTTCGATTCATTTTTTAAAATTCTTCAAAAAAATAATGATCCAAAATTAGCGTTCAAATTTTCCCTTTTTTTCTATTTCAATCATTTATTATTTTATTATTCATATATATTATTTTAAAAATTATAATCTCATCTATTATTTGTACATTTTTTTAAATATTTTGCAATATTATAATCGCTTCAATATTTGAGAGTATTTTAGAAAATTTTATATCATTACTTCAAATATAGTAGTCCAAAAAATAATTCATTTAAAAAACTTTTTTTCCCAAAACGTATGAAAATTTCGAAGAATTAAAAAAAATATGTAAAACACACATTTTTTTAGTAGTTTTCTTCAAAATATTTTGCTTCACAAAAAAGTACTATTTAAAAAAAATCATATCATTAATTTGAATGATTTCATATTCTTGATCCATTTTTGAAAATTCTTCAAAAAAATAATGATCCAAAATTAGCATTTAAAATTTTTTTTTTTTCTATTTTAATCATTAATTACGTTGTTATAACGTTGTTATAACGTATGAATATTTTGAAGAATCTCAAAAAACTATACAGAAAAAAAATTGGGATAATTTTGTTCAAAATATTTTGCTATACAAAAAATCACTATTTAAAAAAATTTGTAACAATTATTTCAATGACTTACTGTTCTTAATCCATTTTTGAAAATTCTTTGAAAAAGTGGTGATCCCAAATTAGCATTTAAAGTTTGTCTTTTTTTATATTTTATTCATTTGATACTTTGATATTCATATAATATATTTTCCAATTCATAATTTGATTTATTATATGTATATTTTTTTAAAATCTTGCAATATTTTAATTGGTTCAATATTTGAGAGTATTTCAGAAAACTTTAAATCATTACTCTTAATGTAATAATTTAGTTTATAATTACTTTAAAAAATTTTTTTCCAAAACGTATGAAGATATTGAAGCATTTAAAAAAAACTCTGTAGAACAAAAATTTTTGGAATAGTTTTGTTCAAAATATTTTGCTACACAAAAAATCACTATTTAAAAAAATTAGTAACTATGGTTTCAATGATTTTATATTTTTGATCCATTTTTGAAAATTCTGAGCTGTTCAAAATCTCTTCAAAAAAGTAATATTCCTAAGTTTCCGTTCAGAATTTTTCTTTTATGAAGATAAATTTTAATTTAGAAAAATTTTTTTGAATCCTCCAAAACACTGAATTTCTTAACGATCTAAATAAACTCACAAAATTTTTTTTAAATATTTAGAAACTCCTATGATTTATGAAAAACTGAATTCAAAAATTCTTTGAAACATTTATTTATCATGCAATTTTTAACAGTAAAATCAATCAAGCTCGAACTATGTCTGAAATACCAAACATGTAATAAAAAACAAAAAGAGAAAAAATTACCTCTCTTACCTTTTATAGTTAAAGTCATAAATAATTATTAATATTTAACTAATTTTATCCAATGTTACTAACTTTTTTCATCTTAGTCTTAGGTGGAAATGCAAAAATTATTTTTTTCTTGTTTTCGTTTACTTAATAAATGTTTACAACTTTAGGGACATTTCCAAATTTAAAAACAAAATTATACCAAAGTAGGCAGTTGCATCAATTTTTTTCATTGCTGATATCAAAAAGTATTATACACATATTTTTTCTTTTTGTCATATTGCAAAAATTGGGAGAAATAGATTGTTTCAAAAAGTAGAATAAATCGACGTCATTTGCATGCTCAGTATGCCTGTATATACGAAATCAAAAATGAAAATCCTTTAAAATGATCAATTTTCAAAGAAACACAACAATATGTATCGATATTATTTCAAAAATAATAGATATATACATAGCAAAAATTTTTTTCCCATGAAACTTCTAAATTTCAATGACAACATTAATTTTTCCAGAACTTGAAAAAATCATGGCACCCTTCGACGATGAAAAATATGGAAAAAGTCTGGAAAGCGGAGCAACAAGATCACGAGGAAAAAAAGAAAATTGCCCAGTTAAAACGAGAGCTGGAACTGGAACGAAGCAAAGAAGAAATGATTTCTTATGCAAGAGATCAGGGCGTGATAGAGCAAAAGGGTGACAAAAAGTTAGATTGGATGTATACAGGACCGAATAATTCGGTCAACAAGGAAGACTATTTACTTGGAAAACCAATTGACAAGGCTTTTGAAGAATCAGAACAAATGAAAAAAGACCTCGAGTTAAATCGAGCGCCAAAAAATCACGTGGAGCATGGTGAATTTTTTTATTGAGAATTATTAATATTCAACAATTGGTTCACTATTGAAAATTTTGAAAATTTTTTTGTTTTCCAGAATGCATTCCTCCGTCACTACGAAATTTCTCTGGCACAGAACAAATCGACTTGGCCAGAAAATTGCAAGAAGATCCACTCTTCGCTATCAAAAAGAAAGAAATGGAATCCAAAGCCCAACTTTTGAAAAATCCTGTCAGACTGAAGCACCTGAAACAACTGGTAATTTTATTATTCATATAATTATAAAAATTGCAAAATTTTCTCATTACTGTTATTTTTAGTTAGAAAAACAAAGCAAGGAAAAAAGCGACAAAAAATCAAAGAAGAAGGATAAGAAACGTAAATCGAAACACGAGAGCGATAGCGACGAGGAATTGAACGCATTATTGGCTTCCAAGTACAAAAAGCTGAAAGGAAAAGTTAGTGCTCAAGATTTACTGAAAAATCTGGAAAAGAAGAAAAAATATAAAAAGCGAGATAAAGTCAGTAGCAGCGAGAGTTCCTCGGATTCTGACGATTCCAGCAACGACTCGAGAAGCAGGAAAAAAAGGAAGAACAGGAGTCCATCTCGGGAAAG
This sequence comes from Platygaster orseoliae, assembly GCA_030522825.1. Taxonomy (NCBI): domain Eukaryota; kingdom Metazoa; phylum Arthropoda; class Insecta; order Hymenoptera; family Platygastridae; genus Platygaster; species Platygaster orseoliae. The sequence goes on along the minus strand of JAPYZL010029912.1, from coordinate 13,144 downwards.
TAAATCAGAGAAAAATGGGAGTAAAAAATCTAGAACTGAGAGAGATTACCACGAATCAAGAGAAAGAGAAAAAAGTGACGATTATCATAGGAAAAATAAGGAAAGTTATAGACAATCCAGGGGTAGAGAAAGGTCGAGAAGCCCAAAATTTGAGAGGAAAAATTATGGTTTAGTGGTAAGTTTTTCATTTATTTATTTCGAAAATTGATCTCTCAGAGCGAAATAGTTTTTTTATTAATCTTATTAATCAATATTTCGGACTCTGTATTGGACCCTCTTCAGGATTTCCATAAGTGATTCTAAAAATTCATATTTTATAATAACAATCTTTCTCCTAAAAACATTTCTTTTAAATCAAAATATATTTGTTTACTTACGAACTAATATAAATCAATGATAATCAAAACTCCTTTCTTCTTTCTCGCATTGAAGCTGATACATTAACATTTGATTAAAAGCGACAATTGTCAATTATTTCAAACAACTATAGTCACCGTTGTAAATCCATTTCACATTTTCCCTCCAAAATTGAAGACGTGTAAGTTATCACTATTGATTTAAAAATGAAGTATAAATCAAATGTGCCACATGAGGTATTGATGACAACTGACAATCAGTAGAATAAAACTCGAATATAATCAACCGTTCATCAAAAACCATAAACGATTAGGGTACAAGTTTTTCAATTTTTGTGTTCCAATGACCATTTTTTCCAAAACGAAAATTTCCAATTTGGGTCATTTCCAACCCAGAATTTCCAAACCCAAAAATACCAGTTCCTAATAATTCCAATTCAAAATTTTCAATGCCCCCTAGTTCTGATTGCTAATATTTTCAATACTTTTCTTCTCAAAGAACAATTGTTGCATCAAATGCGCTTCAAGTTTATGCATTTATAATAATAATTCAAACACATATAGTGAAATTTTTTCATGTATTCATATTTAAAGGTGTTAGCGTCTGATGTAATACAAATTTTTCAAGTGCTGAATTGTATCGTTGCTGTCAACGTGTTCGTGATATGTAGCTATTTCATTCGAAATTTGTTCTTCTCGTTGTTAGTCTGATGTTGTAAGACAAATTTTTCAAGTACTGAATCATTTCATTGTTGTCAATGTGTTCGTGATATTTAGCTACTACATTCGAAATTTGTTCTTCTCGCTGTTTTTTTTCATTGAAAAAAAAAAATTATATAAACTTATAATTATAAATTAATAAAAAAAATTATGACCCTCAAAACACATTGAGGGTCATAATAAATCTATTTTTCAAACATCTTTCATAAAATACACAAATATCCGTCATAAATTGCATTTAAGTTTTTCGTATCCTGTTTATTGAGTATTCTATCAGTCTTTTTTATGAAAATCATCTCTGAAACATTCTTTTTAAAATAATTCGATTCTTTATCTAAAATTTCTACATTTTTCATAAATAATAAATAAAAAACGATCTTCAGGAGCCAGTAGAATAATTAAACAACATATAATTGTTTATATAATTGTACACAATTGCATATAATTGTTGACAATTGTCTCTCAAGCTTTCGGCTCTTTATTTGAGCCCTCATCAAGAAATATTGTTGAAAACGATGAGTATTATTTAATTTAAATTTACACAATTTTATCTCTAGGTTCCATTATTTGGTACGTTATATTTTTCCATTTTTTCTTGATATATTCATTATCACGTCATATTTATATACTTCACCAATATTGAAACTTGTTGTGTCCATGTTAAAACCTCAACTGTTCTACATTTTTCCAATCAAAATCGTGATCCATTTTCAATCTGTGTTCAGATAAATAATAATATTGAAAAATAGTATTGATTAATAAGATTAATAAAAAAATGATTTAGCTCTGAGAGATCAATTTTCGCTCATTTACCAATTACAAATGAACAGAGCATAGGAAAAGATTTTTCTTTATATGGAAAATGAAAATGTGTTTTTTGTAGAAAGCAGATGGAAGTCGACTGGTTGTTATTTCGAAAAAATCTTTGTCACCAGAAAGAAAAATATCGAGAAGTCGAAAAAAAGAGGAAAAGCGTTGGGTTCCTCCAAAAAGGGAAAAAATATCAGAGGAGGAAAAGGAAAAGCGTATGAAAGAAATGATGGAAAATGCGAGTTGGAGGGACAAAGAGCGTACGAAAGATGCGAAACGTTCGCGAGAAGAGAAGAGGAAAGAACTTTCCCAACAAGAATTTTCCAAGGATTTCATGAGGTGAGACTATTTGAATTTTTCTCTTTAAAAGTTAACGTTTCTAATTTGTATCAACTGAAATTTCTTTGTTCCAGGACACATTTGGCAAAGGCAGTAGGCTCGATAAGTCTGGAGTCGAGGATAAAATCGAAAGTGCAGTCTCTCCAACGATCCTCGAATGCAATGGACTCCAATTTTGCCAGACGATAACTATAACAATAAGCAACAAATGAAGAAATGTTATTCGAGGAATGTAATTTTGTAGATGTACATTATCCGAAATAAATGTAATCGAATTTTTTCACAGAAAATTAGTTTCATAATTATTATGCAGGAGGAAAAAAAATTTCCAGAAAATTATAATACATCCCTATTTACTCCACCCAAATGAGTATTTCATTGAATCTCACAATTTCAATATACATTCAGCACTATCCAAAAATAATTATCTTTTGAGTTTTAACAATTATTCAACATTGATAAATGTTAGACTTATGGCACAAATTTCATAAAACAACGACGATCAAAAACAAAATATAGCCAGCATATTTAAACATCCCATTGCTTGTATAACGCAATTTTTTGTGTAAATAATTTCCATGAGCAGTGCCAAGAAATCAGGCGATTTTGCACATCTCGGACATTTCGATTTCTTCGTTGCTTCCAGTCATGGTGCAAGAAGTGAGTACATTGTTCACAACAGCTCGAGCTAAACATCCAGTTGTCACCGAATAATGAGCGGAAAAAAAGGCTGACATGTCGGTGGTTTTTTCGATGTTATTATCCTGGTTTTAACAAATCAACGTTAATATTTCTGTTATCAAAATTAAACTTCATCTCTTACTTTGCAAAACATCACGAAAGCATCATCGACCAATTTGTTTAAGTCCAATTGCCTCTTGAAAGTCAGTTCTCGGTTTCTCAATAAAATTGTAGAAACAATATTCAAAAGCTGAAAGTAAAAAAGACCTCAATTCCTGTAAAATATAGAAATTTAAAAATAAAAATTTTTACTTCGACGATGATTTGCCGAAACTCTGGTAGTTGAATATGATGCAAAATGGACTCGACGAGCAGAGCGAACGTGAGCTCAGATCGAGTCATATTCGACAAAGTTGGCTGCTGAGGCAATTCTCTGCCATTGACCTTTATTCCGCCAGGACAACGCAGCAAAACTTCCCATACTTGGTTGTAAAAATGAGGTGGAACTCTGCACAAACTTCCTTCGATTTTCCTTCTCCCAAGAACCGACAAACTGGAAGGCACGTCAAATTTACGTAATTTTCATGATTTATAAACAAAAAATTCAAGAACCACTTACTTTTCGTGCTCAGCCCATTCTTTAACTGTCAAAACCTTAATCAAAGTTTGCCGAACTTCGTATGGACTGTAAAATTCGATGGGTCTTGGTTTGGCGACGAACATCTTCATGTACAAGTTCATGGCTTCCAGAACCCATCTGAAAATAATAAATTTAACCATACAAATTCGATGTTTTCGAAATGGAATGACCTCAAAGGTGAATTCCCTACCCGATTCTGATCTTGAGTATTCCTTTGAACATCTCAGAATTGGTTCCGATCAGTCGGCCGCAGTACAACAGAACTTCCTGTTGAAGTACCGCTTGTACCACGTTATGAGGTTGTATGGTGGAATACATAACAGACTGAATTTCCGCGGGCGTCATGGGCTTGTCGAAAACCGTTTCTTCGTGACCAACAACACCAACGGTGATCTGTAGGATTATTATAATAACACCAAAAGTGGAATGCATGTTTTTAGAGGATTCGAAGGTTCCAATCACAAACCTGCTTTCCTTTGACTAGGACTCCAGTTATGAATGGACTTATACTGTCAACAGTGTGATGTAGCAAACTGCTGCAGTAACGAATGACAAGCCAATATCTCAATTCTCCAGCTTGTTGGTACAGAGCCTTCAGATTTTCATTTACTGAAACGAAAAAGAAGTCCAGTAACCAAAAGTAACTTGACAAGTACTCAATATTTGTACCTGTAGTTCCGTTAATTTCATAAGAAGGACCTTCATGTCTCAACAGTATACCATACAATTGGGCTTTGGCATAGAGACTTGACAAATTTCGAATCTGATTTAAAATCTCCGGAATCGGTGCATTTTCAAAGTGCTAGAATTAGAATCATAAAGAAGAATCACTTGGACGATTTGACATTAATTTTTCTTAATGATAATTACCAAGAGGTTCTCCAGCTCTTCAGAGAAGGAAAGAGCCTTGGGAACATCTGTAAGGCTTTGGTAGCCAATATAATCATGCTCAAGTTGTTTGAATTGCTTGATATCAAGATTGTGATCGATATCGCTAATAAAGTCTAAGTGCTCTGAAATGTAAGGATAGAATCAATATGCTTAAACACGTTCATTTTTTTCTAACCATTCACGGTTTATTATTACCAATACAAGACGAGGAAATGAGATTTTGCAAACGCCCGATTCTGACTTTAGTCCCATCGCAATATCCCTTTTTCAACATCGCGAAAAGATCGAGCATTTCTTTAAACTGCGGATCTCTGCAATGGAAAACTTGGATAAGTTTTCATTGCTAATGAACAAAATCATCGTAACCATTTGGCTTGTGTTTTGTACCTCATATGTTCTTCTCGAATCAGAAGACAAACTGTAGGTCTTCCAGACAGTCGCCAGTATCTTCCGACGAATTGCAATTCAGTTTTAATGTCATCGATGAGAAGTGCCATATCTCGATAGAGATAGAATTCTGACACTTCGAATATCAGTGGGTAACACAAAACTGTCATCCCACAGACACGATATATCTAGAAAACCAATGTCATGAAGACACTCTAGAAATTTTTACAGATTAAATAGAAGAAATTCAAGTTCCAACCTTGCTGGTTCCTAAAGACCCAATTGGTCTTGCTGGTCTTCCTTGAAGATCCAACTTCTTATTTACTCCGAGTCTTTGGTACACGTTGACCAATTGGGCGGAAGACAGTATTTGCACTGGTTCCACTTCATGAGGGGTTTGGGTTTGAATACCATAAGTTGCCATCATTGCTTGGAGTCTCATGGATTCCGCGATGAGTACTATTTGCACAACAAGATCTGTGTGCGTACCCTATATTTTTTTTCATGCAGAGTCATTGCTACTGTTGTGAAAAAATAAGTCGTAACATGCACAGCAATTATGGTGAGAAACAGTGCAGTGCATTTTGTGCATATACGTCGAGAAAAAGTGTGATAGACCCAAATTCAAAAGTTTTTTAAAATCTGGGTTTGCATTGGTGAAAAATAGAAATCGAAATCTGAAAAACTCTATATTTCTTTTTTTCCAACTTGAAAAACACTGTTTGGGCTGTTATATTGTCATTATAACCATTCCTGAAACGTTTCAGAGAATTTCGAGTGTGAGTCCATAGAAAAAGTGCGAAAAATACAAAAGAGCAAAGCGTGTATCAGAACAGCCAAAGTTGTTTTCTTCAGCGTAAAATTTTCTTATAATGTTATCAGACAAGAAAATAAATAGTAATAAAAAGAGCACATTCAGATGAAATAGAAAAAGAAGCTACAACATCGAGAGATAAACTTTTGATATAAAATTACTTACATTGCTCATTTTCGCCTGTGTAAAGTGTAACAAACCATAAGTTCTTGTGTGTTCATAAATTTTAATCGTTTTCAGTAACTTAGATGTACGATCTACAACTAAAAGATGACGAACGAAATGAAACTGAACAAAAATAGATGTACCTGAAAAGCTGAATATCTTCCAGCTTTGCGAGGCCGATTATACGAAGGAAGATATCGACGAATCGGATCCAATTCATTCACATGCAACAAACTTCCGGTCAACAATTGTGCGATAACAAACATTGCTTGGTTCCATAAATAAATTGGAGCTGGGTGATGTTCGCTATAACCTCGACCTTCTTCACTAGCTATTTTCAATGTACTTCCTGGTTCGTTTTTTTCAGATTCGATGTTGTCTTCAGGCACGTAATAGTACATCGGAATCACCGGATCTTGAAAAGCATATTTGGGTGATATTTTAAGTTGCTGTATGGCAATTGAAATAATTGGACTATCATCTATCAGTTTGGTATTTCAGGGTGGAAGCCTACAATTTTTTTGGGTTGATCTTAAATTGCTGAAGATACTTTGAGCCTTTGACAGAACTATCTTCGAACAACTTTATGATGACCTGGTATTTTTCAAGGTTATCCTCAACTTCCAAGGTAAAACCTTCGGATTTTTTAGGATTATACCCTCAAACTCCGAACTGAAATCGTTACTAAACAAACAAGAACTGCCAGAAAAATGTTGTCCTACAGTTGAACTTCTTGTAAATGCATTTTCTAAGTATCCTGATATGAAAAACACTGATCAAGTCCCCTATTTTCAGAAGTAACTCACCACCATTAGAATCCTTGAAAATCCTAGCTTTCAACAGAGCTTCATATTCTTCAACTTGCTCAGGTGAAGATTTGAAAACTCCATCAATTATCATGAGAACGTAAAATAACGGCCACTCGCATTCAATGTTATCGAATTCCTAATCAGGCAAAGAAATACTATAATTCGAAGTTATTTCTTGCTTGAAGAAAATCATGTTTGTCACTAATAAAAACCTTTATTGACTTCGGTTTGTAATATCGTTCGCTGGGATCCTCCAAAACCGTTTTATAACCGTCTCTTCCAAATCTCCGGAAGCCGTAATTTCCTTTTAATCTTCTCATTATGCGCATTTTCGTTTCATTGTACAAAACATCTTCGTGTGTCGCGAAAGCAGGAAAGGAAATTGTCAGTAGCAAAGCAGCGTCAACGCTCTATGAATTTATAAGAGTGCAGCTTAAAGAAATTGAATTTTAAATTGAACCTGCTAGATACTTCGTGATTTTTTACCTTTGAACTTGATTCTCGAGGCAACATCGTTTCGAAAATACTTCGATTCCTATTGTGAGCGTCGATATCGACATAAATAACAGACCAAGAGGCCCCTTTTTCTCCGAAAAGGTTGCAACCGTTAATGGCTTCTAAAGCACTTTTTGCCATTCCAATAGAACTTGCATGTATTTCTGGGGTACCGTCGTTGTAACGACTTCCCCTTTCCCACATTCCATAATCTGGAGTTCTGTAAGCTCTCTCGACGTAGTATACGAGATTTTGCACGAAGGCTACTTCGTCTTGAATGTAAATTATTTGTAGACCAGAAGATATCATTTGGACGAGGAATATCAAGTATAGTGAAACAACGTCGATCTAGAGACGGGTTAAAAATATTCAATTGAATGTTTTATTCTGTGACACTCGAAAAGTTTTACATGCAAAGCAGTGTAAATGACTATTCATGAAAAGTTGGTTAGAAAATTTTGTCATTGCTCTAGAAAAATGTGATTATTTTTACTGGGAAACAATTTTTTTTTTTAATTCGAATTTAAATATTTGTTTGACTCAGATTTAGAATCAGAAAAAACAGAATTTGAAGAGTTTTAGAACTTTTTGCAATGATTTCAAAGATAATTAACAATGTGTATTTCACAAATTGAATTCAAAAAGATTGTAAGAAGTGTAAAAAAAGAAAAATAAATTCATCTACTTGTTGAAATTATTTTACAGAATTTTCATGAATATGAATAAACTTTGAAAGAATGACGAACAAAATTTTGAAATTTGAATATAATATCTGTAAATTTCTCATTAAAAAAAAATTCTTAATCATGATCTCGATAATAAAAAAAAATATCTGACAATCATTTTTCTGTACTTGCAAATGATGATACGCGTCATCATCCAAAATTTCATCTCCGGTATCAAGATGAAATTTGCAATGCAAAGCGTAACGATCACATTGATTTCTTTTGAATAATTCGATTCTGGACGACTGTCTCATCCAACATTCCAAAATTCCACGCATGCATTTTATAGCGGATTGTCCAAGTTCATGGGATTTTCCTCGATCATCGTCAATTCGTCTGATGAAAATAAAATTTTTATTGAAATTTAGTTGAATTTTTTAATTTTTATTTTGATTTTTAAACTTTTTTTTATTATTTATTATAATCAAATAATAATTATATATTATTTTATTATTTTTATTTTCATTTTAAAATTTTTAACAAAATGTATTTGAATTCATCGAAAACGACAATTTTTAAAATTTGTTACATTCAGAATGTTATTCTTATTTTTATGTTTTAAAATACTTTGCAACTTTTCCGAAACCATCATTAAAATGTTTTTGAGTTCGTTTTTTTAATAATTTTTTCCGAAAAGTGAGATGGAAATCTTACCTGTATGCCTGATATAGACTCCAAACTGCTGCAGCACAATAAATACTCTCCCTGACACTTCCAATTTTTTCGTCTGTTGAAATTTGAGGAAAAAGTCCACTTATGCAACTTTGGTATCGCAGAATTTGTCTCTTCACTAAAAATTACACAAATGCAAAAAACAATCACTTTCAGTAAAGAAAAATTAAATTTTCGAAATTAAGTTATTTCATAAAAAAAAAATCAAATTTTCAACTCAGCAAAGTCGAAAGAATTGAACAAATGACAATCGTTCGTCATGAGAAAAATATAAAATTTACAAGTTGACAATAAATTCGTTTTATATACCGATTCCATAATAAATATCCAATTTTCTCACGGTGTCTTCGTAATTGGAAATTTTGAGAAACATGTCGACGTCGAGATCGATCACGCTTCCTTGGCGATCATTTTTCGAGTAGTGTAAGCTTAAGAAAGACATAGTAACAAATAAATTGAGCTGTTGAACTTTGCACAATAAATCATAATGAGTGTTAAGTGCTCGTAATTATTAACAACGAACCTCGAAGTGCTGGTTTCTGGAGGACTTGTTAAAAGGATTGCCATTTTTTTTCTTCTTTTTTTTTCTTCAATATTCTGCAATTTTAGAAATATTTTTAATTATTATGAGGAATATAAAAATTATTTGCCAATGGGAATCATCATCACACTGCAACAATATTTGGAAAATTTTTTCGTAAGCTTGATTTACAAATATTGAAATTTACATTTTTGATTCCATGATTCTTTAAATAAGCTTTTTTTTCAATTGCAATAATTATTTTCATCAAAAACGAGGTGAAAGATTGAAAAAATAATGTTTCTAAAGTTCTCAACGTTTTAGACAAAAACGAAAACGAAAAAAAATTTTTTTTTTTATTTCTACATAAGACAAAAGTGAAAATTAGTAATAATCTATAATCATCATCATTTTTAATGATTATATTTCACATTATTCATGAATTATATATTATTATTTATGTTTCATGATAAATTTTGTGCATGCATACTAAAGTGCAAATCCGTTAGAACGCTCGAGCTCGATAGGTTGGTACGACACATTTTTTCTCAAATGCAAATTATTGTGGAAATTTTTAAAACCGGAGTTTTTTTTAAATAACTCTTTTGGTATCAACTTCCTCGGTTAGAATTCTGATTTTCTATTCAAATAATTTAATAAAATCAGACCTGTTTCGCATTATTTGTGAAATAAAGTATAGTTATATATATTTATATGAATTATAAATTTAAATTATATTTTTATCAGTGATTTTTTATTAGAAAAGCTGAATTTGCCAGTCGATTTAATTTTTTTTTTTTACTTTATTTTCTCATGAATTAACGTGTTTTTTTATCAATTATTAAACGAAATTTTGCAGTCTCAATTATTAGTTAAAAATTGTTTCGAAGTTTCATTTTACGATGGATTTTAATTTTATTTAAAAACAGAACTTGTTATAATCATATACAATGAAAAAAAAATCTTAAAATAACATGAATTCAAATTTCATTCAGTTTTATTCAATTTTGACAGTCAAATCTTACAGACTTGATGAAAAAATGTTATGCATATTTTTCTGTCGAATTTTACTTAACCTTTTGCAATTTCATTATAGAAATAAAAAAGGTCTTTGGTTTTTATCTATCGATAGTCGTTGTATATTCAAAAATGAATGAAGCTTCAAGTCCATTCCATTTTCAATAATAAAAATAAGAATCTCATGAATTTTGCATTGTTTTTCAATTTTTCGGGAAATGTATTTCTTGAATAAAAAATTTTTTTTTATTTTTTTTTTTTTTTTTTTTTTTTTTTTTTATTATGGTGTATTATAATATTACAATGATATAATTTGATAATAAAATAAATTAGTGTAAATGATTTAGGCTGAGGTCGTTATCTTGACATTTTGGAGCATTCTCCATTGTCATCGAACCGAATTATTTAACGGTGATGTAATCAATTTAAATTTCTCTATTGGCAAGATAACGGACTAGGTGCATATATTTATTTTTTTTTCTTTTTTTGGAGGCTGCTGCAAATATGAAGAATCAAAAAATCTTTTTATTCAACGCCGTGTGGAAAAGGCCACTTTTTCACACGCTCGGGCGATGAAAAACTGGCATTTCCACACATTGATGAATAAAATATAGTCTTTGACTAGTGTGGAACAATTTTTTTAACTCATCTGATTATAACTCTGAGATTGTTAAAAGAACTTTTCCACACTAATGAAGAAATATACTATTTTTGGTATTTTTGGGCGTTACTGTATTCACCATGATACAGATGTTAATTCGGGTGCAATGTGATGAGGGGACACACACTGCACTTTGAGAAAAATACCTAGTAATTTGTACTATAAATATTGAAGAAATTACTATATTCTAGGAAAATCTACAATATTATTTTAATTTTTCATATACTGTAGTACGTTTAGCCATAAATATATTTCTTTTTACTATGCAGTATAGTAAAACGTCAAATATCGCAATTATAAGTTGATATATAGTAAAAAATACTAAACATACTGTATTTTTCACTTTTGTAAATAACATTTCTCAATATACAAAATATATGGAATAACTACCTTACATGATCGCAATTTCTACATTTTTTCATAAGTATTACTATACATATGACTTTCAGTAGAATCCACAGCTACAAATATTTTGAATAATGCAATTCTGTACATAGTAAAATTCACTGTATTTCATCTCATTCCCCCATTACTATATTTTTTAGTAAAAAGTACTAGATTTTTCACTCAGTGAAGAAAGGAAAGTATTGGATGATAAAATCCTCAATTCCAATAATGGAATTTAAGATTTGATCATCCAATACTTTGCCATTTGCAGTGCTGCTACTTGGTGCCGGCTCTATCGTTTTGTGTGCACTCCTTAACGCGGATGTAGCCGAAATTGTGAAAAGATTCTTTTCTACAATTATTTTCATAATTTGCTAACGTTTTTTTGAGATTGCAAATTTTAAATAGTATATTTTGTAACTAGGACCTGAGGCGTGGCTTTTTGGGCGAGGGCCAATTTATCTGCCGAGGCGTAGCTGAGGCTGATAAATTTGTCCGAGAACAAAGCCACGCCTCAGGTCCAAGTTGCAAACGATATTTTTTGCAAAATACGCACAAAAAGGTGCTTCTCGCACCTGAAAACAAACACGGAGGACGTGCATTTCCGACACCGTGCAACGGCAGCCATTTTGAACTATAGTTCAAAATGGCTGCCGTTGGGTGTTTTTTCCCTGGGAAGCGCTCTTTTCGGTGAGCATAGAGGAACAAAAACACGCATAGAGGAACAAAAACACGCATAGAAGAACGGCGTCCACATCGAAATGAATCGCCGATCGGAAATGCACGTCCTCCGTGTTTGTTTTCAGGTGCAAGAAGCATCTTTTTTGTGCGTGTTTTACAAAAACATTTTTTTATCGTATGAAACTTTGAATTAAAATTTTGATTATTAATAATGTTCGACAGAAAACTCAAATTATATGCGATACATATTATAAATATAATATGTTATAAGTTTTTTCTGAAAAATTATTTGAAATGTTGCAAACTTATAGATTTTAAATACTATTTCATGATGAAATATAAAATATTGCAACTTGTGAAATTTGAAACAGTTTTTATTTATATATGCAATGACTTTTAAATTATAATTATCAATCATGATGATTTTTACAAAGTAATTATAGATTGGTAATTCATTATAATTAAAAATAATTCATAATACGGTTTTAGGATTTCAAGATAATTTTAGAAATTACCATAACTTGTTGATTTCAGGTAATTTTGAATAATTGTGGAATAGAAGTTTTAGGTAACAAAAAATACTTTGTAAAGAATATGAATAATATTCAAGATCGAATTATCATGAATTTCGAAAATGTCTAGAGATACTTGAATTTTTAAGAAAAATTGGAAAACTTTGATTTCTAAAAATTGAATAAATTTGTTAGACAATCCTACTTAAGGGGAGCTTCTCATGTAAACGGGGTTTTTCGCTCCTCGATTTCAAGCGTGGATTAAAAAAAAACCATGCGTTGCCTAATCTTGAATTTTTATACAGTTATTAGTCTTTATTAGATACTGCTTCAGTATAAATTTCATGTAAAAATATTGAGTGGTTCCTGAGATAGAGCGTTTTTCTCGAAACCATGTTTTTCAAACTGGTGTGCACGATAACTAAAGAATGGCTTAACCGATTTCAAAAATTTATTTATCAAATTAGAGCGTATAAAATTTTGAAGGGAACGCCGTCGAGAAAATTGTAAAAAATTTTTTATTTTGACTTTTTTTAAACAAATTTGATGAAAAAAAAATGAAAATTTGGCAAATTTTATTGTAGTTTTTGTAAAAATCATTTTTTTTTTTTCAAAAAACGAGACGGCGTTCGATAGAGGACTCAAATACGAATAAAAAACTTATAACATTGTTTGTCCCAAAATCAACTCCTCAGGCTCTACAATGCACACAGTTTACCTCTGCAAACATAACATGACTCACTTTGAGCAACTGTATCTCAGAAACCACTCAATATTTTTACATGAAATTTACACTGAAGCAGTATCTAATAAAGACTAATAACTGTATAAAAATTCAAGATTGGGCAACGCATAGTTTTTT
>JAPYZL010029889.1:0-13185 GCA_030522825.1 Platygaster orseoliae | reverse complement strand
CTTCATTTTACCAAACTCTTGGCAATATTTACTAATGTTGGAAATTATCACCACTTCGCCAAAAGTTTGGTAAATTCTACCCGCCGTTTCGATAAAATATACAAACAAATTTTCTACGTGTAACATGATTTTTGAAAATTTTATTTTTTGAATTGATACAGTAGCAACTTTAAATTAATTAGTGAAAAATCATTCGGTAGCAAGATTAGGAATAAAATTTTCAAAGATCATGTTACGAATCAGGTTACTGAATGATTTTTTCATGATTGTGATTTTCTCATATTTTCGGAGGTTGTACTTTTGGAGAATGGTCCGTCGGAGAAATGGATTCGGAATTTTCGATTTCGGATTTTGGTCCCGTCGGAGTATTGTCGCGTCGGAGAAACGGATTCGGAGTAATGGGTGTACACCGATATAACTGGATAATTTATTACAACACTGAAAAAGTATAAAAATTTCGAATTTGAGGGCAATAAATTCTTTTAATTTACTGAGCAATCTTTAAAAACAATATAAATCTATGAAGCTGGACTTGAAAAAGCACGAAACTCGTTTACCACAAGATGAAAAGCTTTGGTATTTTTTTTTGATGAATCCAAAGTTGGTTGTTTTTCCAACACGATTATTTTTCCACATTTTCGTTCTAGTTTTAATGCGATGTTGTTTTCCATCTTGCACGATAAATTGTTGATACTGTACTTTTTTCCCTTCACCGCAACAGAGAATTCTCGAGAGGTAATTATTGTCTCGATTACAAACAATGAGCAATTTACTTTTTACACGTGAAGGAAATCAATTCACGTTTTCACATCAAAAGTAAAATTGACTGTGCAAGTATACTTTTTACATTGTTGTTTTGTATATGAGTAGGATTAATTTGTGTTACAATAAAATGCATAAGAACTTGGCTTTCCCACATCAATCATTCATTGGCAAATGCCAAGGTTGAGCAATTTTTTCGTCAATTTTATTTATTCAAACTTTGCTTCATTTTATGATACATGCAAGGTTTTTTGCAATTTTGCATCAACTATCAGTTTTTGTGGATGATTATTGCACAATGTACATTTGACTTTAGAAAATGAAATTCAATATGCATTAGTCAAAAAAAAAAAAAAAAATTGAAAAAAAAAATGAATCCAGTTCAACTAAATAACCTCGGGAAATTGGTCTAATTGACTAATGAAAGCGCCTTGGAAAAATGTTTTGCGCGTGCGCTCTAATATATAATATGTATATTGAGAACAGTGCATTATAATCCTCGGAGGCGCACGCGATCAGTAAGCAAGGAGTTTATCGCCACCGCCGCTGCGCAACGGGATATACGTAGGAATAGAAGTAATGGGTCAACGTAGTCATCATTACCATAATAGTGTACCACATTCGCGTTTACTTTACTGTCAACGCATGCCGCGGAAACATATATAACCGCTCACACACAATTTTCCTCAGACTAAATCTAGAGCAACCATGAGCGCAATTTGTACTATAAATATTGGAAAAATTTGTGGAGTGTGTTATGAATGATCATTTTTTGAGCCAACGAAAGCGTTGCTCAGTTTGATGCATGAAGGCGTCATCGATGCACTCAAATATTGCACATTCGTTCTGACAAAATTTAAGAAGCTCGAGTTGATGCATCTATGATTGTGCAATTATTGACATGTTGCAATAAATGCTTTAAGAGGACTTTTTTTGTGGCTTCGGAGCCGGTGATTTCGGATGACCCCAAAAAGAGCATCATCAGAAGGAAGGAAGAAGAAAAGGCTTGGACTGTTGCGGGATCTTGGCGTTTGGCGAGAGTCAATGTGGGGCAAGAACGGTACGGAGTTTCACTGTGTTAAATTAACCGATCGCCGTCAAATCGATCGAAGCGAGATAATGTTCCAAGGAATGTAGCGCGTCGCACAATCGTCGTGAAAGTTTCCTATCGACCAAGACCCGCCAATTTCGTCGCTCTTACCCTACTATTATGCACGCGTGATTCGCGCCAATCATTCTCTATATGCTGTATACAGATATAATCATTACTTCCCATACGCCAATTCAAACATTTTATTTTCCTTTTTCGACAATACCTCGCACATCTCGCCATTCAATCGCTCATTTCTTCTTAAACTTTTCGAAAACCCATCATGTTTTTTTTAGCTTCTTTTCCTTTTCCGAAATTTTAAGGCTTAAATATTTAAAATTTTCAATTTTAAGAATAATTCATAAAAATGGAACGATCCAGAATAACGTTAGTCGTTATAACTTATAAGATTCGCGGTTAATGAATTTCCCGACGAGTGGTTTTGGTTTGCACGTGGCAGCTTTTATTGAAACGTTGGGTTGCCACTGAAAAAGAAAATAGTGAAAAATGATATATATGTTCTCGAAAGTCGACTGAATAGAGAAGATTCGATGGCTGATTATATACCGCAGCTGCTGGGGAATTTATTCGCTCCCAGAATTGTCCCAATGGTCTAGCTCGATCATCCGCTTTTGCTTTCGCCGTTCCCGTGATAACTATCTAACGTGGCCTTAGAAATAAACAATTTCTTCAATTTCTCACTCAACACACGCGAAACGCCCGAGAGAAAATCCGGCCCAACACTGATAACTTGACACTTTTTAAAAGAAAACATTTCTTGTAAGCTGTGAAATTATTATTCAAAATTACCATCGATGAATATTTAATGGAAATCACTTTATTTGTATGAGAAATGTGACTATACAGTATTTTTTCTCAAATTCAAATTATTGTGGAAATCTTAGAAATTAAAAAATTCTTCACACATAATCCTTTTAGTATTAACTGCCTCGGTGAGAATTCTGGTTTTCATATTCAAATAATTAAATAACATTATCCTCTTGTATTTGTTAAATTCAATATACCGATTTCTCGCAAGTCTATTGAACTTGCTCAAAAATGACCAAGTGCAGCTACATATGTATATAAAATTCTTTAAATTATATTTTTATTCAAAGATTTGCCAGTCGATTAAATTTATATTTTTTCTTACTCTAATTACTTATGTTATAAACAGGGCCAGATTTACCAATAGGCCAGAAAGGCCAAGGCCTAGGGCGCCAAAGTTTTTGGGGGGCGTCGAAGTTTTTGAGGGGCGGCAAATTTTGAAGGTCGAAAGATTTAGTCAAAATTAGTCAAAAGATTTAGTGATGAATCTCTAAAAAAAAAGGTCACCAATTACATTTTGTTGCTGATGACTTTTTTCTTTTTAGGAAATTTATTATGCTATGTTTGAAAAGGGGCGGCGTTTCATCCACTGGCCTAGGGCGGCACGGAAAGTAAATCCGGCCCTGGTTATAAATAATATATTATATAATAATAATACTATATAATAATGTTTATAATTCATTAATTTTTTTTGGAGACTACTGCACTTATGAAGAACAGAGAGTATTATTCTCTCTCTAGTTGTTCATAACTGCACGTTAACGCTATCAAAGTTATATGGTCAACGCCGGTTGCAGTGTTGTAACTTGAATCATTGGGCGTTACTGTATTCACCATGATACAGATGGTAATCCGGGTGCAATGTGAAAAGGGGATACAAACTGCACCCTGAGAAAAAACCTAGTAATTTTTACTATAAATATTGCAGAAAAATTACTATAATTATTCTAATAAAAATTATAATATTATTTTAATTTTTCATATATTATAGTACATTTAGCCATAAATATATTATTCATTTTTACCATGAAGTATATAAAACGTCAAATATCGCAATAATTATAAGTTGATATATAAAGTAAAAAATACTAAACATACTATATTTTTCACATAAGTAAATAATAGTTCTGAATATGCAAGGTATGGGAAAACGATTATACAGGGTGTACGAAAATTCCCGTACAAAAAAAAAAAAAATGCAATATTCCTTTTTGAATTTCAAGTCAAAAAGTTCTTTGCCACTTTTTACAAAACTCAAAACTAAAAAAGTTATTCAAGTTTGAAATTTAAACAATAACTGCGCTTTCTCGACAAGTGGGAATGAAAACCATATTTTTCTGAGTCGAAAAGTCCTTTGCCACTTTTCACAAAACTCAAAACCAAAAAAGATGTTAAAGTTTGAAATCTGAGAAATCTGATTGGTTGAAACTTGTAACTGGAATATTTTTTTTTGATTTTGAGTTTTGCGAAAAGTCGCAATGGACTTTTCGACTTGAAATTCAAAAAGGAATATTTGGATTTCTTTTTGGTACGGGGATCTTGCTAAACTCTGTATTCTATTTGCCAATTTACTACAGTATGAATATTTTTTTATACTACTGTACATGGCAAAATTTACTATATTTCATCTCGATTTCCCATTACTATATTTTTAAGTAAAAAGTACTAAATTTTTCTCTCAGTGAAAATGGGAAAGTATTTGATGATCAAATCTAAATTCTAACTTGTAATTTAGGATTTGATCATCCAATTCCAATACTTTCCTATTTGCAGTGATAGCCGCTTGGTGCCGACTCTATCGCTTTGTGTGCACTCCTTAAGAGGACACAGAAGCTGCTGTAGTGCAAGAGAGACGTATAGAACGGAAAGCAAATGAGAGGAAGGAGGACGAAAAAAGAATGTCTTCCGTGTCCTCTTAACGCAGATATATATTGTCCAAAAGATTGTTTTCTAATTATTTCCATAATTTGTTAACGTTGTATTTAGATTGAAAATTATAAAATAGTTTTTTATTCTGTGAAAATTTGAATAAGAGTTTTGATTATTAATAATGTTGAACAGAAAATTTAAATTTATGCGATATGTAATACATAAATAGATGCATAGAAATTAATTCGGATTTTAAGCAGAACTCTGTATTGAAATTTCTGAAATAAAAATTCTGCTGAGATTCAAAAGAATTCTTATTTAAACTTTTGAGTGAAATTTTGCCTAACTTAACAACATGATGGCCGGCCCATACATTAAAACGTTTAAAACGGTTCATTTCAAATTTGAAAGATTTGAAATTCTCAACTATCGACAGTTTAACGGTCGATTATACTGATCGGACTATCGATAGTAAATCGATCAAAATCGATATTTAGTCACAACATTGTCAATGATTGTCAAAATCTAATTTTTTCTTATTTTCACTGATTTTTACCACCCTCCTGTAAAGGACATGTGCCGTAATTAATTTTCTTATTGTAATTCTTTAACTATTAGAATAATTTTCCCCCTAAAAAGAGGAACATGGTTTTTTTCCATTGTTGACGCGCCGCCGTTGAAACGACAGAAACGTGTGTTGTGACGTATCGCTTCCCCTCACCCTCCGTGGTTCCCCGCCGTGCCCGACGAGGAACGCGTCTTGACTCGTCCTCTCACGTACAACGATTGCGCGCGTATGTGGCTTGAAATTCCCTTCCCACTCCCTTCGTCGTCTATACGTAAAACGCGAAAGTCGTATCGTAGTATTCGTAGTAATAGTCAGTAGTACAAACCAGTTCAAACTGTTGTACGACGCTTTTGAATGCCTTTGTGCAGCTGTACCAAGCTGTACTACAAATATTACACACTACTACAATAAGCTACGAGTTGCTGCGAGTTTTGCGTAAAATAAAATGAGCAATGCCGTCGCCCACGCTTCTACGAGTAAGTAAATTTGTGCTTTTTTATAAACTTATACTTTTGTGGATTACGCCATTGATTTCGTGATTTTATTTGTTTACTGAAGGTTTGGAGCAGCCTCTCGGCGTTGGCGTTGGCGACCGGAAACGCAGGGACTCTCATGAAGGTATTGCCCCCCCCCCCTTCCCGTAAAGTCTGTTTCTTCTTAGTACCTGGGCAACCAAAAAATTATTTCGAAAAGCTTGATTTCTCGAGGTTTTTTTTATGCCATTTTTTTCTCATTCTGACAAAAATATGAATGAAGTTGATTGGAATGAGAGATGTTTTTTTTTTTCGAGACTGAGTTTTTTCTGATATTTCAGTAAAAAATAATGGAAAAGTTTTTGAAACATTTTCTATTGATATTTTTTTGCATGTAATTTTAATCTGTGATTTATGATGTAGAATTAAACGAATGAGTTTATTGAATTTGAAATGCTAGAAATTAATGTTTTTTGAATTTGGAAATTGCATTGAATTTAAAATGAGAATTGAAGAATGAGTGAATTTTTATACACTGTTTTTTAATGATTAATGCGTTGAAAATTTGGATTGAAAAAATCGAAGGATGTTGATTTACTTTGATTCTATGAATTTTTACATGTGTGAATAATTTCAAATTTGAAAGTAATTTTTCAAGTTTTTTTGACATTGGAAAAGTAAGAAAATTCAATTCCATGAATTATACAAAAAAATGGAATCAATACTTTTTTTTTTGAATTTTTGGTAGTAATCTTGGATAATCAAAAATTATTGTTCTTAATTTGGTACTGATTATTTTAATATCAGGAAACTAAACATTTTCATTGAAAACTTACATAAATCTGTATATGAGATGAAAATAAATAAAATACAGAACAAAAACTAATTATTCATAACTTATTTGAAACATTTCAAATAAAAATTCACAATTTTTATCATAAATTTTAAACTGATAATATAAATATAGAAAAACTAAATTTTTATTCAAAAATGTATATTTGTGAATATTTAGTAAAAAAATAGAATATCTTACACACAAGAAAAAAAAATTATAAAAATATATTCATGCAATATTCCATTTTGTGGATTCAATAATGTGAAAATCAACAATTTTCAAATTGAAGTATTAATATTCAAAAATCTAGCAATAAAAATTTAAAGCACTCAAATGAAATAAAGCGGTGATTTAAGATAAAAGAGAAATTGAATGTTCTGAATTTTTTAAATACTAAAATCCACAATTTTAATAGTATTTGAAAAATTTTTTGACAATTTTTTTTATTAATAACTGTTTATTAAAAAATTGAAAGTAACAAATTCTCATTCAAAAATCACTGATCTTAAATACAAGATGAAAATTTAAAAATTCTACCGAAAACAAAAAATTGTTATGAAAGTAATGATTTTCCCTTACACTTGAAAAAATTTGCAAATTTCGTAGTAATTTGAAATTCAGTTTTGGAAAATATTTAAAAAAATTTTTTCCACAGAGAAAGTTTAATCATGATTGTAAGTTAAAATTGTAAATTTTTTTAAAATGCTCCATATCAATGCACAACTTGATTTTATGATACTATATTTTTTCATTATGGCCTTAAGTATAAATCAAATTTTAATTTTTTTTTTTTTCATTTAATTTAATTTTTTTTTCAATTTATTCTATTTCTTTTATTCAAGTATAAATACAAGTATAAAATGCATTATAACTTGAATATTATTTTAATTTATTATTTTTTACTAACTTTATCATCATCAAAATTAAAATTTCAATATAAATGAAAAGTCAAATTTCAATGCACAATGCGATTATTATACTATTCTATTTTTTCAATAAAACTCATGAAATAAAATTTGATTTATCAAACAAAACCTTGCAATAATGCATTAATCTCAAATTGTTTTGTTTTCTAGACCCTAACCCATCGGTGAAGAAAGCGAAAACTTTTCGTTCTATCTACTATATCCTAGATAGCGAATCTCCGTTGCCGACAAGCGAGGACGAAGAATCGGCGTATTCTTTCGAAGACCTCGAAACTGGTTGGTTCCATTTTCAGAATTGCTCCTTTATTTATTACCCAAACGAAAAACCTATTATTATAAAGAAATGTTTGCATAGAACTTGCGAAAAATACAACTGACACTGAGTCATCCGAGTCCAAGTCGGAAAACAATGGAGACACTTTTGAAATAGAGTACACTGTGCCTTCGGATAATGAGGCTCCGCCGTTTGTGGCTGATTTGTCGTCCTCTGATCCAGAGGTGAAGAAAAAAACACAATTACAGCCTTGAATTGTAGAAACTATATAAAGTATATTGAAAAAAATATATAATTTTGCAGGATGTCGTTACGGTAATGACCTTGACTGCAATGTGCGACTCGGATTTGGGACTGGCAGACGATAGCGACAATTCGCTTTCCTCTATTGACTCGGAAATTGGAAAAGCTGATTACTGGACGTGCATACAGTGCAAGGCAAAAAATAACAATCCCACCGTCAGATATTGTGAAAAATGTTACAAGGTAGTTGTTGGTCTTTATCGGAATTGGGATTGTTTTTCATACATATATGCCGATGTTTTTCCCAACATCGTGATGAAGATACACTTTTTTTTTCACTGCTTTGTATTTTCCCATGTTGTTGAGAAAAATATATACCTTGACAAGTGTAGCAAGACTTTTTTAGCAAATTCAGTATATTATTAAATTTGTAAAAAAAGTTGCTGTTTACGTTGAGAAATATTTATATAGATGTCCCCAAAAAAGGAGATTACGCATTTTTCTCGGCGGATAACTCGCATCATCTTGGATTCTTTTTTAATCGAACTTATAAAACAAAAACAAAATATTGAGCAAGGTAAAGATGGGAGGAAGCTGATTTTTATGGGAATTAAGAAACATCATTGATTTGAAGGTTGTCGAATCAACCAGCGAAGAAAGAAGAAATGTTAAAAAAGTTTGTCGAATCAAACTTTTGAAGAATACAAAGGAACAACGGCCTGCGAGGATTTTTCGGAAGGACATAATCGAGATTTAACTTTCGACTCCTTGGACGTTGCCGATCAACCTATTTTCCATCCTCGCATCGTTGCTCCTCAAAACCCACACATTTTGAAGCGATTTTTCAGTTTGCAACTTTTTTTGCTATGTTCTTAGAGCATCTAACAGAGACCTGAAATTTCGTTGAAATTTATTGCCTCGTTTTTCAGGGTCTTGTTAAACGCTCTAGTTTATACATATATTTTACTATGTCGTATTGTGCAACGACACTTTATTATTATGATTATATACGTTTGAATATTCATTGTTTATTTTGTTATCTTGGTGTTTTTTTCTTTTCACCTGCAGGTTCGAAAGACGTGGTTCCCGCCTCCGCCGAAAAGAAAACGCAAACGAGGTAATCGGTCGAAAGTTGTTGCCCCAGAGCCTTTGAAAAAAGAAGAGGAATCGTCGGTTGAGCCAATGATTCAACAGCTCATCAGCAAATCGTTCGACTCTGGTTTGGGATCGAGCCAGGAAAGCAATTTCGAATCTTTGTGCAACATATGCGAGAGTCAGCCGAAAAATGGAGCCTTCGTGCATGGGTCGAGCTCCCATATTTGCTGCTGCTACCAATGTGCCACCAAAGTCTGGAGGACCAACAAAAGGTGTCCTATTTGTAAAATGAGAGTTTCCAAAATTGTTAAAACATTTTGTATGTAATTCTTGGCAATGGGAAATTCTGAATCGTTCAGGAATGAATTAAATTTTCGAGGGATTCGAATCGGTTGCTTGAATATAAAAAAAGTTGGAATTTCGTTGGGGCAAGGGGTTCATATTTTTTGATTTATGAAGGAATTGAGTAAAATACTGGAAATGTATGCAAGTATTGGAATTTCATAAAAATTATAGGAATACAATAGTATTGAATACTGGAATGAGATGAAAGAGTAATTTTTTTGAATATTTGAGAATAATTGAGTTGTTTTGGTTTAATAACAAGTTTATGTAGTATGTGGAAATTTACGAATCGTTTGAATACTGAAACGATATGAAAAGACTGGAAAATTTCGTTAAAGCTGGAGAATTTTGTTGAATATTCATAAAATTACTATACAGTTTTGTAAAACTTTGAATATTTGAGAAATAAATTCTGTAGATCTATGAAAAAATTTATTACTATTAGAGTATTGGGAAATTCCCAAATTGCTTGAATACTGAAAATATTTGAGAATATTGTTTTCTTAAATATGCATTAAATACTAAAATCCTATGCAGGAATATTTTTTTTAAATATTGATAAAGTTGTTGGACAAAAAGTTATAAAACTCTGAATTTTCAAGCATTGAATTCTATCGATCCATATAGAAATATTGTGTAGAAAAATCCTCAAATTGTATAGATTTCAAAAGTCTTGGAATTTCATGAAAATAATAGATAAATACAGTAGTATGGAATACTGGAATCACATGCAAGAGTAATTTTTTTGGATATTTGAGAATAATCGAGTTGTTTTGGTTTATATAACAAGTTTATATAGTATGTGGAAATTCACGAATCGTTTTAATACTGAAACGATATGAAAAGACTGGAAAATTTCGTTAAAGCTGTAGAATTCTTTTGAATATTCATAAAATTACTAAACAATTTTGTAAAACTTTGAATATTTGAGAAATAAATTCTTTAGGTCTATGAAAAAATTTATTACTAATAGAGTATTGGGAAATTCCCAAATGGCTTGAATACTGAAAATATTTGAGAATATTGTTTTCTAAAAAATTCATTAAATACTACAATCTTATGCAGGCATAATTTTTTAAAATATTGATAAAGTTTTTGAGCAAAAAATTATAAAACTCTGAATTTACAAGCATTGAATTCTATAGATCCATAAGAAATATTGTGTAGAAAAATCCTCAAATTGTATAAATTTCAAAAGAAAATACTTAGGAGCTAAGAAATACCAAAAATTTGAGTGTATTGTTTTTTGAAAAACTTTTAAAAGTACTTGAAATCTTTTTCATGTTCTTATTATTGTATTAATATTAATGAACAATGCGCGAAATCCTGAAAGTAGTAGAAACTTTTTGAATCTATAAGTTTCGAATTCTAGAAATCATTATAAAAATAATTAAAATTATTATAATATCTGATACATACTGAATTTACAACAACTATGTAAACAGTCAAATCTATGAAATGAATAACAATTCCAGAAATCTACAAAAATACTGTAAAATCCTTCAAATATTACTACTGCTAAAAAATATAAGAAAAAAAAAACCCAAATCTATGAAATATTATAAATCTATGTGGATACCATTTTTTCAAAATTGAATCAATTAAAACAATAATCTATACAATTTTAAATCATACAGTATTTTATTCTATAAAAATTTATGTATAATAATCTAAACAAATTCGAGAATAAATACTCATTTTATTTACCTCAATC
Organism: Platygaster orseoliae; assembly: GCA_030522825.1. Classification (NCBI taxonomy): domain Eukaryota; kingdom Metazoa; phylum Arthropoda; class Insecta; order Hymenoptera; family Platygastridae; genus Platygaster; species Platygaster orseoliae. The sequence goes on along the minus strand of JAPYZL010029889.1, from coordinate 2,163 downwards.
AGCAAAAAACCTTGATTGTAGCGTTTCCATTTTAAAATACTTTTGATTTGATTTTCTAGAATTTAAATCATGTTAGATTTTTCCAAAAACAAACATTTTATATCTTTTCAGCATTTATACGATTTGAAAACTATCTCATATTTTAGTAAATTTCTATATAGGTTTAAATATTTGAAAAAATTATGTCTGCATGGGATTTCAGTACTTGATGGGCTACTAGTATTTCTAGTATTCTATTTGATGGCTTGAAAGATCTAGGACCGATTCGTATCCCCAATTTTCCCTCATGTTGCAATTATTTTTCAAAAAGAAAATTGTAAAATTTATTCTCTGACAACTAGTCACTTATTCTCTCTAGGGACATTAATATCAGGAGTTCATTTAGAGTCTTTGAGCATTCTAAAGAGTTTTTTTTTCTTTTTTTTTTCAATTGCGAATTGCTCAAAGGGTTGAATGCGTAGTTGAATTTAATATATTGTTGCAAAATACTCACTGCGTTTATGTGAAAAGATTTGAATCCTCGACACAGAAATTTTGGTTCCCATGTTTGAACAGAGTTTATTTGCAGGTATTTAGAGAACGCAGGTTAAATTTGGATTTATCTCGTATCCTAAAAGGTTGGAAAATTCGACTCCTTTAACGTTAATGGCGCTATTTGGCCTTTTTGAAAACACCGCCTACGAGTAGGCATCTCATTTGGCAATCATAATTTTAAGGTGTTGAATATATCGAGTATAAATACATTTTTCACATGAAAATAATGCGAAACTACATTATTATTCAATCGAGCTTTTTTTTCTTTACTGTTTCTCAAATTCTGGTAGTCTCTGGTAATATTATCTTCATAATATTGGAAATTTCCTTTCGAAAGCTTGATTGACTTTCAATGTCGTTTTCTCGACTACACCAAGTCGAGAAAAATGGATGTACCTGAAGTTCCAAACGTTTAAGATTAAACGAAAAGAAAAAATATAGAAATTCCTGATTTCTCGTCATAGAGAAGATTGTGTTAAATATTTTTTTGGGGACTATAAATTTTTTGCTATTCTGTCTGAAAAGTCCAAGAAAAAAGCTAGTAAGTTTTTTTTCCCTGAAAACTCATATATTTTTCTTTTTCGTTTAATTTTAAATGTTTGGAACTTCAGGTACATAAAAATGGGAACTTTGTAAGTACTGTACACTTTGTAATTTTCAGTAGATAGGTTTTCCAATTTCTGAACCCGAATGCGAATATTGCGAAAAATCATTCGGGGAATGAATGTACAAAATGCGAATAACTTGGAGATTTATATGTTGCAGAAATGATAGGTGAAATAAATAAAATCCGCTTTGAGAGATAATAATTTGGTTTTTTTATTCAATTGTTGCATTACTTATGGTTTACAATTAATTATTCTGATACAAATATATTCTGTGCCGCGTTTTGTACTCATGATAATAATATTATCCTTAAACTTAACTTTTGCCTTTTTATTTATTTATTTTTTTTTTTTTATACACATACGGGTTTTGCCTGAAAACGAACATTTTCGAATCATTTTAGAGATGTTGGCGAAAACATATTGAATTTTGTGCGAAATAAATAAATTTTTTATAGTGCTACAATAACTAGAATTTGTTACAACGGTAAATGAACCTCAAAATATTTTTTGAAAATGGAAGATTGAAACTTTATTTGTTTCGATCATTATTGTAATTCTAAAATGACAGGAGTCATGTACATGGAGTATTGGATCTTATCGGTGATTACATTCTCGAAAAAAAAAATATACACTACTAGCTATTTAACAATTTTGCCTTCAAGTATGGGTTATCACAAATTATTCGAAGGATATTATTATTTAGGGGTCGTCTATAAATTACGTAACGCTGTAGGGCCGGGGGGGGGGGGTCGGACCAAATGTGGCATCCTTACTGAAAATTGCGTTAGGTAATGTATGGACGACCCCTTATGTTGAAAATATTATTTTTTAATTTAACTTCATTATACAGCGTGAAATTTAATCACCGCAAATACCGAAAACCATGGATTCCTTATGAAATTCTAAGACGATTTTTCCTTCGCCACTTTTTACAAAACTCAAAATTTAAAAAGTTATTTAAGTTTGGAATTTTAAACAATAAATGCGCTTTTTCGAGGAGTGGGGATAAAAACCACGAACC
>JAPYZL010029879.1:0-11087 GCA_030522825.1 Platygaster orseoliae | reverse complement strand
TTGAGTTTCGCGAAAAGTTGTAGAGGACTTTTAGTCTTAGAAAAATCTGAAGAAAGTTCATACAAATTATCGTCCGTAGTTTTTGATACACCCTGTATTATGTATTCGAGGTAGTTATTGGGGAATTTTTTTTCTTTCTTAAATTGAGCATTATATTGTGGAAGTTTCAATAAAAACCTGTTGTAGCAAATGTTGAAAAATAATTACACAACGTGATAGTTTTAATTTTATACGTTTTCAGGAAATCATGTATTTACGAAATGAAATAAAATATTCTTCATAAAATGCATTCAAAGTTTTTTTTGTGAATGAACAAAACACTTTTAGTAATAGTATAGAGTTTTTATTGTAATAGAAAAATAATTTTTGTTGTCACACGTATAGTGTAATGTCACAGGTAGTAGTATAAAAATGTTGAGTTTTAATAAACACATGAGACTTCATTAATCGAGCAGTAAAATCGCTGATAAAATCTTATTTCAGTAGAGGAAATCGCAGAACATTTTTCTGTAATTAGAGTTAGTACGAACGTCTAAGTACGGGGTATTTCAAAACTAACGCACTGTCAGCCGAAATTATTGGAAGAGCGTTATCGCAGTGATGATTGACCAAGTGGCTGACGTTATCGAAAATTCGATCCTTTGTGCGTACCTGACAATGAAAAAAAAAATTTTAGTTTATTTTCCGAGTGATAATTATAATATAACGAATTTTCATGAAATTCATTAACTTAAAACGCTTGAGAAAATTCTTTTCCGGAAAGAAAAAGCGTAAATAATTCAAAAAAATGTTGTTCCTTACAACGCCTTCTGGATCAATGAGTAACAAATGTTTGGGCACATTGTTGTACATGCCAGTCAAAACATACTGCCCTGGCGATCCTTGAGATTCTCGTACCAAAAAATCTCCATCCTGTGAAAATAAAAGACTATTCATGAAAATTCCAATAGTACACTATAATCAGTCTGATAAACCAAATCAATCTAACTTATTTGCCATATCAACGATAGAAAAAAATCTACTTCATCGATATCGAATTGAGGTCCCTTTTCTCGTCCAAGGTCATGCATGTATACTTCTTTATGCAACTTCAAAGCTGATAAACACTATCACTAATATTTGAGAAAAAATTTTGAGATACCAAAAGTACAAGAAATATCTCTTTCACCATTCATAAAAATAATAATTTAATGTTTCAAACGTACTTTAGTTAACATTGCTTCAGCTTCTGGCCGACCAATATTTTCATGGAACCAAACTTCTTGTTTTAGCTGCTGAATCTGAAACTCGGGACTGAAATGGTTCATTTCTGAAATAGCTGTGCTGAAAGGCTCTGAAAATTAATATTCACTTTTTACAATCAAGAAATACCAATTCATTAGTGGGTATCTAATACTTCTGTTAAAATTGTATTCAACTAAAAGCCCAAAACTTATTTTGAATAAAATCAACTCATCAAGTTAAATCAAAATGAAGAACGTTTAAAGTAAAAACACTCAATAACTGTATTTTACACAAAATATGGTTATTCTAAGTATTTTAAGAAATTAAAAAGATTGTGAAATTCAAAATAACCCCACATGACTTCATCCTACTTACGCATGTCAAAAGCATCGAAAACAGCTGGCGATTCTTTTTTAGTTTCGCGGTTTGAGCCGAGCACGTTGCCGTTCACATAATTGTGTTCAGGAGCGTTATTGAAATTCGAATTAAACGTTGTTCCATCAGAGTTCAAATCTATAAGGTTTCCAGTTTCTGAAAGTAAAATTGTATAAATGCAAACATTTCATCAGGTGCATATGATCAATGTGATCATTTGTGACCATTACCAAAAAGTATCTTGCATTTATTACACGTGCTTTAATACAAAATTCAACATCCACTTTTTGAAAAATATAAACTGTTGTGAAAATCATCTATACTGATTAAAAACCAAGAATCTTTACGACTCAAATGGGAGAGAAATTTGACTTTTTGCAGAAACCAGGATTCTGTATGTGGAGATAAAAATATTTTGGAAGTGCGTTATCGCCTGTATGATATTGAAAATAATTATGAAAGTTTTTGGTTACAGATTCAATATTGTGCCTTTCAGCAATACGAACGACCATGTATATAAATGACATTTTGAATTTGACGACTTGCATATTTACCCTGCTGAAAAAAAAGATGAAAAATGATCGAGATTTTGAAGTCGATCATTTTCCATCATATTTCATCATGTGGGCCCATTTTGCGTTATCCAAAATTATGTAAAACGATCGAGATTTTCATTTTTCATCGTATTTCAACGCGTTATCGACACATTTTTCTCAAAAAAGCTGTAATATTTAAAAATTGTCCAAATCTATAATTGACATGTAAATAACGATATAAAAGTATATTAAATGATAATAAAACAATTTAAATACTATACAGTCTTACATAATATATTATAATATATTGCATAATTATTATAATATATTAACTATTGTAATATTATTAAAATGTAATTCATCAGGTAACTCACAGATAATGTTACATAATTGACAGGTACAAAACAAATATATAATGTGATACAGTTAAATAAGAAACAAATGATTTTCAATTAGAATGCTGATTTACAAACTGGGTAAGAAAACATTTTCATGTTAGTATGTTTAAATTAAGTGAAATAAAGTGAAGCTTTTAATTTGAAAAATGATGTAAAATGGTCTGTACTAAATTGTCTTATTTTATAAATATAATGCAAAATGATCGAGAATGATTTTGGTTCTCGACCAAGGATCTAAAAATTACGAAAAATTATGTAAAATGATCGATACTAACTTATCTTATTTTACAAACATGATGAAAAATGATGAAAAATTATCGAGAATGACTTGAGTTCTGGATCGAGAATTTGAAAATTATCGAAAATGATGAAATATAATCAACATACATGTTGAACATGATGAAAAATAATGAAATATTATCGAGATCTTCTCAAGTTTTTTCAGCAGAATATTTGTCCATATTATTCCAAATAATACCAGATAGCATTATTTAAATAAAAACATAATTTTGCTATTTGAAATAAGGTTATACTGGGTTATACTACTTTTTAGAGCCCTATATATAACCCTTGAGCAATTTCACAGCCGCTAATCAAATTTAGCTCGAACGGGAATTTACTAGAAGCGACAGGTACATTCACTTCTTGCCATGAAAATTCATCCTGTTATTCAAAATTACCAGCAGTCGATAATGTTCCCTTCCTCTGACAATTTCACTGGATTCTACTAGTAATTTTTTTGGTTTTATCAGGGTCCCAAAATTATTCAGGCTGGACGTAGTAATTTTACAAATAGATTTTTTTACTGTGTAGAGCCCTTTATATAACCCTTGAGCAATTTTACAGCCGCTAATAAAATTTAGCTCGAACGGGAATTTTACCAGAAGTGACAGGTACATTTACTTCTTGCCATGAAAATTCTTGCTGTTCTTCAAAATTACCAGCAGTCAGTAATATTCTCTTTCTCTGACAATTTCACTGTATTCCACTAGTAATTTTCCTGGTTTTATCAGGGTCCCAAATTATTCAGGCTGGACGTAGTAATTTTACAAATAGATTTTTTTACTGTCTATAGAATGCAGAAGTACGTTATTGAAAACTTGAATAAAATTTACCTGGCCATTGGGGGCTCACTTTACGCCTCGAATTTGTCGCGGACTCGAGGAAAGACGAATTGTGAATACTGTTCGATGACGAAGAAGCGTGATCCTGGTTAGATGGTTTTCGCTCAGAATCAGCAGATGGTAAAGGTGGTACAGGAGGTGGTCCAATATCTGGAGGCACTTTTCCAGGAAGGTCATTGTAATAATCTCTGTCAGCATCTCTGGGAACATTTATTGCTGAACTGTAAAAAAGGTTTTTCCATAAAAGTTGACACAAACACATACATATAATTATAATAAGCTTTAGATATAAATAAATTATATCTTGAGAATAATTATTTCAGTGATATGAAAAAAAAATTACAAAAACAAAGTCTGAAATAAATAAATTCATGGCTATAGGAAAGAACTTACTTTAAAGATGGCTTGAGAAACTCTTTAAATCGTAACTCAAAAGCTTGGCCAATTGTAGAAATAACGTCTTGGGCCAAACCACCGCCACATTCGAGGACGTAACAAGCTCGCCATTCCTGGATGTTTTTTGCAACGTAAGCCACAAAATCTAAGATTTCCTGAAATTTAGAGCGAAATTTGTCATGTTTTCCAGTTATATATTTCGTTTATCAGTTTTCGAATTAAGTTTAGAATCGTACTCTGACAAATCAAGGAATATACAAAACTGATTACAAACTCGATAATGAACATTATAAATCATGTACCAAGTTTTTAAATTCAACAAATTGGTTGCATTTTTTGTACAGACCAAAGTTTCAAATAACATTTTTCATTTCATTTTATTCGGATTCAATTTTTCGAATCCTGGAAAATTCCCAGGCCGAAGGTTGTGCATTCATGAAAAATCAAAAAAAAAAATTTTCCTAAACACTTTTACATTAATTTTATAAAAACTTAAGTAACTTAAGTACTTAAAATAAAAATATTTTATTTTATTTTTAGAAAAACATCTCAATGAGGATCTTGAAAATATGTCTTTCAATACACGAATTCATTCATATAATCCATCTTATTAATTTCAGTACCGTATCGCCGCCAGATGCAAACGAAATTCTTGGCATTTCATGTTTGGCTATGACGTGTTCCGTTTCAAGTACAGTTAAAGCGAGGCTGCAACTGCTAATTGTAAGATTTATATTGGCTCCAGCATGCTCCATACAAGGCTTATCTGCGATGGCTCTTGACACTTTTCTGTCTACCTAAAAATTGTGAATTTAAATCTTAATCAATTTTCGAATCAAAATTTCGACTTATCTTGAAGTTCAAACTAGGTATATATTCAGAAATTATAAAATGAATCAACTATATACACAAAGTTTCGAAGTTTAGCTAATTACAATATTTCGCCAGTTCTGAAGTTTTCACTGTCATACAAGGTTTTTTTTTAATATGATTTTCAAAGTACTATTTAGCTATCACAAAAAATATGAAAATTCAATGGTTATTTTTTATAATTATTATTACTACTACTATACTTTTTTTAACTTCAGGTTATCTGAGAATGCCAAATTTGTGTACAAAAAGATTTAATTAATTTCTGCAAAAGGAAATCATTCAAAATCATCACATTTTGGTTTTTATAAAAAATGGCAAAATTCTTATAAAAATCAGAAATTTTTTATAAGAACCCCATTTCTAATAAAGTATTAGAAATGGGTAATAAGAAAATAAATAATATAAGGTAATAGAAATAAAGTAATAAAATATTTAAAATGTTGTTTGAATATTCAAAAGATATTCAAATTGGAAATAAATTCTGTTAGTGAAATTCACGAACTTTTTACTATTGAAATTTTGAATTTCTTAGTCTAGAATGCAGAATCTGAGAACAAAGAATTTTTACGATAGATTTTCGAAATTGGAACATTTTCTTAGATTCTGATTATAAGTAATTAAAATTTAAATTTTAAGTTGGTTAGGACCCTCGTGCTCGCTACATAGCTACACCAAATTTTTTCTCCAATGCAAATTATTGTGAAAATATTTTGAATATAGGTGAAAACCATATTTAAGGGATAGTAACATTAAAGACGAAAAAAAAAGGATTTTTGAAATTATACATTTTAACTGAAATTAAGAAATTTTTTTCATGAAAAAGAAATTTGTATGAAAAAAATGGCGAGTACAAAAATTTCTTATAAAACAAATTTTTCTAAAGTTTTTTCTAAGAATCAAAATCACTAGGTTTGTTTTAGAGAAAGAATTTAAAAAAAAATCGCATGAAAGACAATTTAAGGAAAAAATTTACCCTTCTTTTTTTGTCCGCTGATTTTAGACCAGCAGCTTCGCAAACTCTATTGATACATTCTCTGCAACAAAATAAAAAACTATTAAGATACCACATATAACATAAAACATTATAGTTGCATAATTATTCAAAATAAAGGCAATCGAAAGAAAAAAAGTCGTACTTAAAAAAAAATTTTTTTTCCAGTAGTGAACTGTCCATTAATCAGGTAAGGCAATTTTCGGACTTTTTTTACCCCGTTTCCCTCCCCCTACCAACGTGACCTTGTAACTCCAATAAAAATAATTTGAAGATTTTGAATGTGTATGAATAATCTTTACATATTAACGCAGGTCAAATTTTTTGATTTTTATTTTATAACGTTACTTTCTTCAGTGCACAAAGTAATCGTCATATTCTGAAACTACATTCAAATTTACTTCTCTAATTCTAATACTTTTTTTTATATATCATCATTCCTACAATCAAGAAATAATTATTATAGCAACAAGCTCTATTTTTATAATACAACTGAATATTTAATTTTTATAATACAAATTTTACAATACAACTGAATATTTAATTTTTATAATATAAATTTTATAATACACATTTTACATTTTTTAAATTACATTCTTACAATTTTTTTCACAACATTTTTACAATTTAATTTACAATTTTTTTTAGAATTTTTACAATTTTTACAATTTTTTACAATATAATTTACTATTTAATAAACAATTTTTTTCCAATTATTTTTTGTTAATTACAATTCTTCAATAATAAAAAATTTCACATTTTTTATAGTAAAAACTTTTATGATACAAATTTTATAATACAACAATCACAGGATCACGAGGTTATCAAAAAATCTTCATCGGTAATTTTCAATTTTATCAAAAGTTTATATATGATAAAAAATGTTGAAATTTAAAAAATTTCAAACTTCTAAGCACGATTTCCACAAAAAAATTTTCTCAATCCATGGTTTACAAAATAAAAATGTATAAGCTGAACATTATAGGTAGCATGCATTTTTAAAGTTATGTTGATTCAAACTGTAAAAACATCAACAAATATTTCAATTATTTAAAATAACTTACTTGGCAACCGCAGATCGAGTTTCAAAATCCAAACTTTTCATCGATGTATAAATTTCCAAACATCCAATGTACTGCAAAATGATATTTATAAAATATACATTATAATTATAAAACTATATGTGCAAAGGTTTGTCGTGCAATTATGCAACATCATTTATTTGTTGCCTTATATTGTTAGATTATTCTAAAATGTATTTAATAGTAATACTAAAAAATAACAGAACCCAGAAAATATTAGTGAGTAGCAAACATTTAACAATTTTTAAATGAAGGGTCGGTATTCAAAAGATGATAACTGACATTTGACAAATTTTACAGGGTAACGAAATCGTCTCCGCATTTTGTTAATTATAAATATTTTTCATCTCTTTAAAATGTTTTATGTTTATTTGTAGTGCCGTAAATATAGATTTCAATTTTTTTGAGTTTGAATAGAATGTAAATGAGATTCAGCGTTCTAAAGTTACGCCGATGATAACTGCGGGAGGTTCAGCGATCAAAAGATGATAACTGCTTTTTATAATTTTACAGCGATTTGAAAACGAAAGTTTAACAATGTAAAATGTAAAAATGTAAAATCTAAATTTTATTTTTTTTCACTAGACAGCTCACTCAGACACGTAATCCAACAGTTTCTGAAATAATTTAAGAATAAAACATTGAGTTGTTATAAAAATTTGTAAAGAAATATAATTACATTTTTCGAATAATTTTGTTGTGAAAAAAATTGAATTTAGTGAAAAGTTGTCTGTTTAAGGAGGATTCAGACTTAACTTTATTGAAGATAAAAACATTTATTTCTCAAATTGCTTAATTTTATCAATAATGAAAAAAATGAAAATGAATAAGAGGTTCAAACACGAAAATCAATAATCGTCAAAATGAAAATTAAAAAATACCTAGTGATGATTGGTTGGAGTGAAGTTGGAGTTGGAGTGAAGTGAAGTTGAAGTGAAAACATACCAACCTTTCCAAATAAACTGAACAACCATTCGTAAACAACGGAATTTCCCTGTACTTCGTGTATACAGTTATCATCTTTTGACCACAGATGGGTGCCGCAGTTACGAAAACGTAAAATTTAGAAATTTGATTTTCCATTTTTCTCAACGAATTTCGATCGGCATGAAGTAATAGAACAAAAAAAAACGTGTTTCTCAAAAAATGTCAGTTATCATCTTTTGACATCTGACCCTTCAAATAATGTAAATTACAGCAAATTCCTGTCAAGTAAAATGGATAAAAATTTTTAAAAAATGTGGCGAATCGACTTTTGAATTAGTGCCCTTGAAATTCATCAGTTCAATCATTAAAAACATGCATAAAAATTGAAATATATACCCGAACTGCGTACGTGATTCCTTCTTTACTAACGAGATTATCAGGATGTAGCCAACCTCTTGGCGGTTTGTTAATAAAAGTATTTCCCCCTCCTGTAGCCATTTTCCCGGTATTTTTCTTGACCTTGAAACAAAAAAAAATTATCGATTTTTGTGCAATCTGTATAAATCAACTTACGTAACATAAAAAAAATTTCTGAAATTTTTCTGAATGATTTTCTGATTGGGTTTCAGAGTGAAAAGTTTGTTATGCATTTTGTACCAAACTCCCTGCGCTAAAATTAGTATAAAACATTAAATTACTATATAATTATTTATGTATAATAATTAAAATAAAATATAATAATTATCTATAATACATAATTATAAATATAGTATAATTAGTATAAGTACTTTGAACCAAATTCCCTGCGCTAAAAAGAAACCTTTTTGATTTTTAAGTCAAAAAGTCCTGTGCCACTTTTTAAAATTCTTAAAAATGATTGAGTTATTTAACTTTAGTATATGCAAATCACATCATTTGGCGCCAAAAAATCCATTTCAAAAATTATTAATCATAAATTTTTGGAAGCTTTTTACAAAATATTATAAATTAACAAAAGTTTTTTTCCAAAAATGATAAGTGAAAATTCACAATTGGAAAAAAATAGTATTTGATTGACATTGTTCTGTAAAGTGTCAAGTCAGCCCTGAATTTTTTGACACCAAATGTTGTAATTGGCAGATAAAAAAGTTAATTAACTCAATAATTTTTCAAAATCTTGAAAAGTACCTGAGGACCTTTCAACTCAAAAAACAAAAAAATGTTTTTTTTTAGACATGGAAAACTAAGTAAATTTTTTAAATTACTCTGTTGAATATTTTTACAATGAAATTGTAGTTTCTTATAAAAACTGTAAAAAATAAGAATAATACAAAAATACTACTGAGTTGTACTATTTATAAACATAAATATTATATTAAAATTAAAGTCAATGGTAAACATCGACGCCAAACGTGGAAATTGGCGGATAAAAAAGTTAATAAACTCAGTAATTTTTGAGAATTTTAAAAAGTAGCTAAGGACTCTCCAACTCAAAAAACTAAAAAAATAATGTTTTTATTGACATGACAAATTAAGTACATTTTTTAAATTACTCTCCCTAGTGATTTTGATTTTTATAAAAAAAGACAAAATTTTTCTAAAAATTAAAAAATTTTTTATGAGAATCCTGTTTTTTATAAAATCAACCTTATACAATTTTTATTAAAAAAACATTTTTTTAAAGAACCTTATAAAAAACTTAAAAAAAAATTTTTCTATGAAAAAGATAGTTTTAGAAAAAATTGTACATTTTTTATAAAAAAATGTCCAAGCCCTATATTTTTTTATATAATTTGATATTTTTATTGAAAAATTGCTAATCTTATATAAAATTTTCAAATTTTAAAAGTTATTTTTTCATGAGAAATGTCTTTTTATAGAAAAGTAATTCTTACAAGACTTTATAAAAAAAATATTTGTATAAAAATTTCTACAAAAAATATAATTAAAAAAAAAAATTTTTTTATAAAGTTTTTATAAGGTCACATTTAAAAACAAGTGTTTTTCATAGAAATTTCATAAGGTCGAATTTATATAAATTTTTATAAGCTTTTTATAAGAATCAAAATCATTAGGGCTATTGAATATTTTTACGATGAAATTTAAGTTTCTTATAGAAACTGTAGAAAATAAAAATAATGTAAAAATACTACTGTGTCCTGTGATTTATAAACATAAAACCTTTTTTAAGACTTTTTTTATTTTATAGTTTTGTTGTCTAAGTCTTAAAAAAAGTTAAATAATAAACTCGAAGTTCGATTAATCTTTTTTTTCAAGCTAACATCTACAAAAATAAAAGATTAAAACTCCTGTTTTCATGATTTCCTTAATCAGAAAAAAAGCTTTATTGAAATGACAAGTGTCAAAATTATATTTACACAAATAATATTTAAGTATTCTTCCAATTTTCCATCACAATTGTATGAATCCAAAGTAATTTTTCACATTACACTTGAGGATTAATTGCATTTATCCCTGAACACAGTGAAAACTGCAAGACAAAGATAAATGTATGACGCAAAAATTGAAAACTGCAATCGTGCGATCAAAGATTAATTGTCTCCGATAATTGATTGTAACCGTTTCCAAGAAATATTACAACGAATGTTGCAGAATGATAAAAAAAAAGTGCATAAAAATTGTATCTCGAATGATTATATGTTTCGAAACATTTAATGCACTCACTTCAACACTATGGATGCATCATTGAAGTCGAATTTTTATTGTTTTCATCGAATTCGCGAAAGCACAGGAAATTTTATAATATGGAAACGATTTTTGTTTGTTAGGAGTAGAGACGTTTCGACTGTTTTGGCAGGTTTTATTTACACCAATTTACACGTCACGTCCTCATTCGCTGCTTTATTGCTGCTATATAGACAGGACCGTAATTTAATTGGGCCTAGTTACAGACAATTACAGATCTGTCAAGTTGAGCAGTTGAGTTCAGGGGGGCGCACAAATCCCATTTAAGCCTATAGTCACAATAAATCGCGCATGCGCGCCAGCAAAATCGATCCAGCGCAACGGATAGCGTGGGGGTTAGGTTAGGTTACACTGTAAAAAATCATTCGTGAAATTATTACTTTCCACGTAGCTAAAACTGGGACCTACTTAAAAAGTAGTATTTTTACTAGACGTTGGTAAAACTACTCTAATTATAGTAGTATATTAACTATTAT
>JAPYZL010029810.1:0-11818 GCA_030522825.1 Platygaster orseoliae | reverse complement strand
TATTCAGACACTGAAAGCGATATCTTTCTGAAGCATATTATCGCGGGAATATTGAATGGTTTTTTGTCCGGATTTTGGTGGCGCACCCTGTAGTTGTACTATAAGAGAAAAAAATTCTATGAAAAAGTCTGAACCACTTTAGAGTAGCAGTAGATGGGAAATAGCTGTTTCTTTTTTGTTTGGAATGAATAAAGTCTCTTCACCAAATCTACACTTGTAGCAAATGCCGATATTGTCATGTCAGCTGATGAAAGTTTCACAAAACATTGTTACAAGTCATTGTTAGTTAGATCAGCCCTCTGCATTCAGCAACTTCCAATCCCTCCTTCATGCATTTAAATTTTTATTGCGGTCACAGCTACCAGGCGACTCCACCGGTACCAGCATGAGCATGAACCACAGAACATGCAGTGCATCCTATCCGTGTGCGTCAACACATATATGGTTAACGCACACGGATAGGTACATGCTCGTGCAAGGTCTAAGGCTCGTGCCGCTACCGGTGGCGCCGCCTGGCGGCCCTGGTCGGCATAAAAACTTGATAGAAAGGAAATTGCAGGGGGCTGAGTTAGATTAAGATACCAGTGTTGTCAAGTCGTAGGAATTTTCAACTCCTACTTTACTGCGTGAAAGTGGTAGGAGTTTAGACAAATTTTACTTACAAAGCGGCTGTGGGACGAGAAGAACCTGAGCCTGCAAGAAAAAAATTGTTAGTTGAAAATTCCAACGACTTGTAAACACTACAAGGTAGGTTGTGTAAGTAAAAAGTATTCAAATCAAAGGGTGATAGCAGCATCGATATTATATCTGACTACTAGTGAAGATGCGCTGAGAAGAAGAAAACTATCTTGCTCTGCACAGTCTCTACCTCTCTCTTGCAGTGACAGTTATTTCCTTCGTCCACTTCTTAAGTGGATGTCCCAAGAGTAAAGATGAAGGTTCGTCAATTCTCTGATCAATTCTCTGGTCAATGACGGTCAATTGACCGAAGAAAAAAATGACCGGTCATTCTGCATCTCTACCCAAGAGTAAACAAAAATCTGGTAGAAAGAGTGCAGGGTAGGCAATTGTCTATCGCTGAAGATTTTCTAAAATGCTAGTAATTCATTTCAAACTTCATTATTACTTTCTAAGTTTTCGAAGAAAAATGAGATATGATTCAATTCCTTTTATTAATGTAGATTTAATTCTTTGCTAATTCTTCAAACTTCAGATGTTTAAAATCTGAATGTCAAGAACTAGAATCATAATTTAAATTTTAGGTTCAGTTGAAAAATAAAAATCCCTTGGTTAATCTAAAAATTTATCTATAGCATAACAATTGCGAAAAACTAGAAAAGTTTTCGCCTTCTTCTGAATACGGTATCATTCATTTCGATTAATAAAATTAATTATTTCAGCTTTGTCTATAGGACAAAAACTGAAGAGACTTGACAATCGAAAAAATTGAATGTCTTTACAATAAATACGTAGTTATATAGTATGGAAAACGCTCCACTCTGAACTAACTACATTGGCTGTATATTTTTGAAATTCCGAAATTAGAATGATAAAAAATTGATTCTTATCACCAAAGTATTAAAAATTGTAAATGATAGAATCTCGGAAGAAATCAATATTTTTCCGAAACTGCCTTTCCAAAAATTTTTTGTTCCCTATGTTTTGGTGGAACGGATTTAATTTTTACTGTTATTGTTTACACTGTAATCCGAAGTATAAACTTATTGAAAGTTATCTTTGTGGGTGACTTTCAATATTACTAATGTACGACGCCGGTACTTGATTTATGGATACTTGAAAGCAACAGTTTAGCAGAAAAACTGACGATTCAAGACCTGCTAAAGATTATTCAATATTACCACAAATTCTTGCGATCTGCGATGAAGGAGTCCCAAACAGAGACACAAGTGATTCCTATCGCCGAACTGTTAGAGAATTTTCTGAAAAAGTCTATAATTTTTGTCTATTACATTGTATTCGTTTTACCGTGGAATTTGATCGAAGAGAAAGATATTGTTCATATAGAAGAAATGTTCCATAAAATTTCACAAGAACCAGGAATTTCCTACAATGACCCCCGATTCCAAACAATTTTTTTGAATCGATTGGCAATGTTTGATGTTTTAGGGCTCTTCAATACTGGATAAACGGAGTCCAAAATACTGTTTCCCTGTAATTAATATATGTGTTACTTATGACATATTAATTCATTTAATAATAAAATATTTTGACCAAATACAGTCTTTTTCTTTTAAATATAACAATTCACAAAATTGAAAACTTCTCGATGGTTCAATGATTTTCACAGGAAATTCACAGATGAATTGATTCTTTTATATCGTTTTTTTACTGTTGCATATTTGGGAAGTTCAGAAATATGGTTTTCAATGAATGGAAGCAAAAACTTCTCAAGTAATATTGCATTAATAAACTTAAAATTGCTAACCTGATGGATTTGCGAAGATGCATTTTCATTCGAAGAAAATTTCTCGAAGAAATACCGAGTAATTCAGAGTCTTACCCTTCCTTAGTCATTTGTTTTAAAATGTCGAATAAAAAAAAATGTGAAACTGACTTTAACTCCATTTCAAACATCGAAACATTTAATAGGTAACTTCATGTGTTATGAATTTGGAAACATAAAAATGCAACTAAAAATAAGGATTAGAATCGCTTTTGCAATATTATGGAGTAAAAGGTAAATGTATGATCTATTTTCAAAACTTATCGAAATTTCAAAGTTCCAAAGGTACATAAATAATTGGACAACAAAAATATGATACTATTGGACGTTGATTTTTATTTTGGAATTATTTTGTACGATCTTCTTGGATGTAAATGCTTAGAACGTTTGATTTTTAACTATATTTTTACGATAAAATCTAATATTTGAACTGTGTAGAAGAAAAATTTAATTGCGAACAAGAATAAAGATTTTGACATTTTCGTTGAGTTATTAAACGTTTTTTGTTTATCGTTTTTCAGTTAATTCACGAAAGTAAATAATTTTTGAGTAGTAGTCATTTTTCGGTCTACAAATCAATTTCGATTCAGATGATAAATTTTACGATTCACACGTTGAAATTCGCAGTATTTGAAATAATAATAAAAATAAATATTCAGCTTTCGCCACTCCAACGCTCAATAAAAGTAATTTTACTGATTGCTAGTTTATTTTTGTAAAATATATGTAACAAAATTAAAAGTACATAACTTTTAATAGAGCGCATTTGTTTGGTAATAGTAGTTAGCATGACATTCTCGTATGTGCTTTTGTATATTTTTATATTATCTTTTAATTTTTTTTCGTTATAATTATTATTTATTTATTAAAATCTGTGATATTTCGTTTTTTATTAAATGATACTACAGAGAAATCTTTTCTCAAGTTCCTCATTGTACCCTAAATTTTTCGAGTTCATAGTTATTTGTGTACCTCAGCGCCAAAATAAGGATAGGAAATAATCGTCCTTGTACAAGGAAGGCAATGGCGCCAAGGTTGTATATTATTGAAATTCTGAAATTTGAAATAATAAAAAATTGATCATCATCACTAGAGCATCAAAGATTGTAAATTATAGAATCTTGAAAGAAATCAATAGATTTCTGAAACCGCCTTTCCATAAATTTTTTGTTCACTACATTTTAGTAAAACAGTTTTATATTTTACTGTTGTTATTTACACTGTAATCTGAAAGCGTGGTAATGAAAATACAATCAGATTTCTATGGATTCTACTTACAATTGACGCTTGGCTCAAGGTTTCAAAGAGGTAAACCAAGAACACTTAATGACATCGTAGAAGGCACTTGTAAGTTGAAGTAAAAAAATAACTCTTACTGTAACTGATATGCTGAATAAAGAAAAATTATAAATTTTATGTTATGCAAAAGTTACGCAGACAAAGTGGAAAAATTAAGCGATACTCTTTTGAGGTAATTTTGTTGAATTTTTTCAAGTCTCAGACATTAAAGACTTTGATAAATATTTTAAAACAATTTGTTTTAGAAGAAAAATCTCGCGAAAAAGATTTGAGACGAGTAAAATCAGGTGTACAAACCGATATGAAATTCGAGTTGAACGAAGAAAGAAAATTTCATTTTCAACACTGTGAAAAAGCGTTCAAAACAAAAGGGAACAGCAAAAACCATGAAGCAGAGCATTTCAAAAAAAAATTCGAATACGATGAGTGCAAAAAAAAATTTACGCGAAAAGATACGTTACTGATCCATCTGGTAACACATACTGGAGAAAAAAATCACCGTCGTACTCTATGCTTCAAGTATTTTACTACCAGGAGTTCCCTGATAAGACATTCAAAAACACACTGGAAATAAAAAAGGAACCTTACTAGTGGGAAACTTAGAAAATAAATTAGTGTGTAAGAAAATTCGAAAAACAACCTTATCTTGGCAAGAACGTGAACTTCGAAGGATTTTGAACTGAAAAAGCATTTTTGAAGGTGAGAAACTTTCTGTTTATTATCAAAATAATAAAAAAGTTTCACTTCAAAAACGGAACGTAACAGCTCCATAGTTATAAAGCACCATTATATTACCGAAGTTACACCAGTTGTATTCTCGGCAGAAGGAACTACCCATTCCTATGCAGATACTGTGAAGTTGCGTGCTATGCGCAATCTTCATATAGGATCTCCACCGAAGTTAAGGGGTTACTACGACTGAACGGCAGAAGCAAGTGCTGATAGTGAAAATTTAAAAATTTTTCTAAACAGCAGTTTAAAAAAAAACTGCGGAGAGGCGTCGCCAATACATTAGGCAAAAGCTATGTCAGAGACAAGGTAAAAGCAAAGTTATGAGAAAATGGAACGTAACAGCTCCGTAATTATAAAGCACCACCACAATGTTGGTTTTTCGTGTTTTTTATTCACACATTTTGTAATCATGAATATCGTCATTAGTTATGCAGGAAGAGTTGATAGACTCAACGATACTCTGCACAACAGGAAGAAAGTAGCAACAGTGAAAATAATATATCGTTTTAACGTTCTCAATCATGGAGATCATAAATCAAAAAATGTAATGAGCGTGGTGGTGGAAATCCAGGCTGATTTCT
Source organism: Platygaster orseoliae (assembly GCA_030522825.1). NCBI lineage: Eukaryota > Metazoa > Arthropoda > Insecta > Hymenoptera > Platygastridae > Platygaster > Platygaster orseoliae. The sequence goes on along the minus strand of JAPYZL010029810.1, from coordinate 6,742 downwards.
CTGGATTACACAAACGACCAACACTTGGCTCATGGTTTCCAAGAGGATAACCGGAAACACTTAATGACACCCGTTGAAGGCGTAATAAATATTTACTTATTTAAAATTATCTTTCACGTTGACTTTCAATACTGCCAATATACGACACCGATACTTGATTTATGGATACTTGTAAGCAACAGTTTAACAGAAAAACTGACGATTCAAGATCTGCTAAAGATTACTCAATATTACCACGAATCCTTGCGAACTGCAATGGATGAGTCCCAAAATCAGGCACAAGTGATTCTGATCAACGAATTGTAGGAAAATTTTCTAAATAATTATGTATTATTTATTTGTATTACACTGTAATCGTATTACCGTGGAATATGAACGAAGAAAAAGATATCGGGCATTTTGGAGAAATGTCCGATACTATTTCACAAGAACGAGAAATTTTCTATAACCCCCAATTCCAAACTATTTACGTAAGTCATTTGGCAATGTTCGACGTCTTACGATACAATGTCGGTACTCAATTTATGAATACTTGTAACCAACAGTTTTACAGAAAAACTGACCATACATGACATGCTTAGGATTACTACACGATATCAAAAATCCTTGCTATCTGTTATTCCGTACTCCCAAACTAAAACCTAAACCCTGAATCTAACCCGAATCCGAAAATGTCTAAGGGCTTGCTGGAGGATGCACAGAACCCCCGAAAGCGGATACACAAAACACTATTCTGTTCAGACCCTGTATAACGTTGCGAGGATACCCAGAATAGATCAACAGATCATCAAAACGACCAGGAACTACTTCGCTGCTTTACACAGAGTTCCAAATAACGACATAATTAGATACATCGCTTATCCGAACGACGAATACTATGAGATGTGCAGACTGTCGGGATATATCCCTCCAGAGGCCTTCGTATACCTTGATTCTAAGGGATACGTGGCAGACGAGGGAAATAATCCGACATTCTACCACATCTACAGGATGTCTTCTGACAGACGTATAATTAATTCAATTAAGATTTTTCAGAATTACATATATAATCAGGCAGTATCACATACTATAAAGAGGGATCAATACCAGTTTAACCACAAGTATTACTGGCTGGCATGGAAGATCAGTAAATACCCACTGGACGACGGGGTGACGAATGGGAGCTGAACCGATTCTAGCAACAATCAATGCGACAACAGACTTGGATCAAATAATAGTGAGCCGTTAAGCAGCGGAACGGTTCGACCTCGATGCGACATAATATTGTAAAGCAGTTATCTGCTTAGCTAATGTTAGTTAGGATTGTTAACTAAAATATAGGTGGCATTGCGAGGACAATGCCTGATTATTGTACATAGTGTAAAAAGTTTGTAAATAGTTTGTTTTTTTTTGTAAGGAAAGGTGAAAAGCCTCGAAAACCCGGCAGTTTTTTTGAAGTAATTTTTCTGCATACAGGAATTATCTTATATCAAAAAATAATGAATTGTGAAAAGTTAATAAATGGACACACGAGTTCCCACTGAAATGAACATGAACGATGCACGAGATGCCGAAAATTGGCCGATGCGAAAAAAGATACAAGTATGATATTACTGTTTATTGTAAACACTGATGTATATAAAAAATTAAGTAAACAAACAAAATTTAAAAACAAAAACAAAACCCGAACCCGAAAGTTCGAAATCCCGCATAACACCAGGAAAAATCCAGCTTTGAGCATTCGGAGAATATTTATTTTTAATTTTTTATATTTTTCATATTTTTAAGATTCAGTTTATGTACAGCATTGAATCGTTTTGTACCAGGTCACTAACGTGCAAGGATCACGCGGCTTTGCGTAAACGCGCGGTCTCTGGTTGAAGCAAACCATTCGAAAAACTTTTCGCGGACCAATCGTCCAAGCTTAAAATGATCGTCGAGAAATAGCCAGCCATCGCACCGAGCGCGACAATTTCCAGCTGCGAAACACAGGCACATTCTGTTACTCCCTGGCACTAACCCCTCCCCCTGGTCAGAAAATAACATATAAGCTATGTTTTGCTTAAGAATAAATAATGTTTTTGTTGAATTGTTTGTCTATTTTGTACACAATGTGTGAGTAAGGCGTCCTACACTTCCCTTACACAAAAATCGAAAAATTGTGAAGTTGAGTTTTATTCAAGAAGGACATTAGCGCGCGAAACAGAGTGAAACTATCGTCCAAACTTGTGCAATCAAAAATTAAAAAAAATAAAAAATAAATTTGATAAATTTGAAAAAATATTTCTTTTTAACCGAAGAAAAAACCGTGTTTTTTTTGGTCATGGATCAAAAAACGTCGCGAGGAAGTTTGAACTGCGACAAAGTTTCCACATTCTCGTCAACCGCTTGTATCTTGCTGAACTATATGGAAAGTTTTCACTCGATAGCTTCAACTTTATAAGTAAGCGAAATCCAGCGAGTTGAAGTGGAGTGCGCGATTTGCCGCGCTACATTCAGCGCAATGCGTTGCGTTAAGATTTTTGTATAATTAGCCTAGTTAATAGAGATGAAAAAATGTCTTTGAATAGAAAAAAATAGGGCAAGCAATATTTAGACGCAAAAAGGTTACACTTGGTGTCAAAATAACGGATCCACAATCTTGTCCTAAAATTTTGTCCCGGAACATGTCCTAATTTTGAGTTTTTCGTTTTACGTCATTTCCGCGTTAAATATTCGTCCTTCGAAAAAAATAGTGCACATCAAAATTGTAGAGCATTTAATTCTCTACTTTTTTTGTTTAAATGATTTTTTCGAAAAATCATTATTGATCACTGTTTTGTAATAAAAAAGGATCGAAAATTAGACATGTACGCAGTTTTTCGAATTTTTTACACATATATAGAGTCAAATTTTCTCAAGTGGGCCAGCAAAAACCGAAGTTTCAATTTTTACGTTGTTTGTGACTTTTTTCGATAGCGCAGAACAATATAAATACTCTCTGAAAATTGTTTGACGATATTCGCTTTTTTGCAATAGTTATTAATTAACAAACTTTTGTGCTGCTTTTTTTAAACGGCAATATTTCAGTAACTAATTATGGGAATGACTTGAAATTTGATGGTTAATCTTAAAAATAGTTACACTTTTGAAAAACTGTATTTTTTTTATTTTTTATGTATTTTTTTTCTAAAAAATTTAATTTACAATAAACAAATTCAAATATTTCATACTTTCAAATATTTCATACTTCTCATATCAGTAGAATGAAAATTCAAAATACATTAGACGCGTAATTTATTCAGTTTTAATTTGGCGAAGAAAAATTTTTGTCCAATTCCTAAACAAAAAAGTTGTGAATATTTTTGTGTGAGTGCGCAAGCGCTTGAGTGTGTCCGAGTCATCTCGTGCGCGTTAGATCTAACGCGCTTCAGTCACTGTTGAGGGCTATTATATTATAAAAAATCTTGTTTTATATATCAGTATTATTCATTATCAAATATTTTTAATGTCATTATTGAGTAGATTATTACAAAGACACAGATTTTCATTATAATCTTCATATGTTTTAAGAACTAAAATAAAACAATTCAACAATAGTATGTTTGGACTTAAGAAACTATTTGCTGTACAACGTCGCTTCCATCATCGGAAAATATTTTACATTGAATTTTTTCCAGTTGAATCGCTTAAAACAATGATATGATCGCGTTTGTTTGACCGTTTCTACTTTCTTCAATCGTAAAATTTGACAATTTTCGACATGGTAAAAAATGAAAGAAATACTAGAAATCCATTAATCAGGGTGTCTACTCGACCGGGAAACCGGGAAAAACTGGAAAAAAACCGGTAATTCGCTCAATAAGTGGCAAAAACCGGGAAATGCCCGGGAAAATCTAGATTTCTAGTGAAAAAAAAGATAAAGTTTGAAATTTTGCGCGAAAAGGATTTTTTCTGCCATATCGGGCACCGTTGCTTATGAACGCGAAAATTTCTGGGTCAAATCTTACCGGGAGAAAACCGGGAAATGACCGCGAATTTGAAAATAGCCGATCGATAGACACCCTGATTATCATAAAAGTAAGTACAAGATTCATTTTGCAAAAAATCAGCACTTTCCAAGGTAGCCTTTTTTGGAGAAACCGAATTTTTAAGAAGAGTGTTCCCTGGTTGAGCAAGTAGTTGAAGTAAAATTCGCATCTCGCGACTTTCTTGCTCTATCGCGATTTTTATTTCTTAATGATCATAAAAGTAAGTCAAAAATTCACTCTGCAAAAAATCAGCCTTTTCCAAGGTAGCCTATTTTGGGAAAACCGAATTTTCAAGAAAAACGTCCCCTGTTTGGGCGAGCAGTTGAAATAAAATACTCATCTCGCGAATTTATTGCTCTATCGCGATTTTTATTGCTCAATTATCATAAAAGAAAGTCAAAAATTGACTATGCAAAAAATAAGCTTTTTTCAAGATACCCTATTTTAGGAAAACCGAATTTTCTTGAAGAAAGTTCCCTGGTTAAAAGAGTAGTTGAGATGAAAATTCGCATCTTGCGAGTTTCTTAGGCGATCACACTTTTTGTTGCTGATTTATGATATCATTAAGTCGATTGATAACTATGCAAAAAATCATCATTCTCCCAGATCCCGGATTTATTTAAAAATATTACTATCAAAAAATAATAGTAAATAATAGTTAAGCAATAGTTAAAAAATAGTGAATAGTGAAGTTACAATAATAGTTTGAAAAATTTACTATTTTTCCGACGGAGCGGCTTCACAGTACAAAAATAGATTAAATTTTGTTAATTTGTTGAACCATGAACAAGATTCTGGTATGGAAGATAAATGGCATTTTTTTGCAACATCACACGGAAAAAGGGCATGTGATGGAATTGGAGACTGTGTCAAAAGAAATGCATATCGTGCTAGTTTGCAAAGCGGAAACCCGAGTAAAATAGCAACTACAAGAGAAATGTACTAATGGGCATCAGAGTTTTTTCGTAAAATTCACTTTGAATACTGTACCATCGAAGAATATGAGGCAAACAAGAAAAGATTAGAATCTCGATGGAAGAAAGTAAAAACGGTCAAACAAACGCGATCATATCATTGTTTTAAGCGATTCAAATCGAAAATTTCAATGTAAAATATTTTCCGATGATAGAAGCGACGTTGTACAGCAAATAGTTTCTTAAGTCCAAACATACTATTGTTGAATGTGTTTTATTTAAGTTCTTAAAACATATGAAGATTATAATGAAAATCTGTATCTTTGTAATAATCTACTCAATAATAACATTAAAAATATTTGGTAATGAATAATACTGATATATAAAACAAGATTTTTTATAATAGCCCTTAATACTGACCGAAGCGCGTTAGACCCTACGCGCACGAGATGACTCGGACACACTCAAGCGCTTGCGCGCTCACACAAAAAAATTCATCTTCGCCAAATTAAAACTGAATAAATTACGCGTCTAATGTATTTTGAATTTTCATTCTACTGATATGAGAAGTATGAAATATTTGAATTTGTTTATTGCAAATTGAATTTTTTAGAAATAAAAATACATAAAAAATCAAAAAAATACCGTTTTTCAAAAGTTTAACTATTTCTAAGATTAATCATAAAATTTCAAGTCATTTCCATAATGAGTTACTAAAATATTGCCGTTTAAAAAAAAAGCAGCACAAAAGTTTGTTAATTAATAACTATTGCAAAAAAAAGCGAATTTCGTCAAACAATTTTCAGAGAGTATTTATATTGTTCTGTGCTATCGAAAAAAGCTATAAACAACGTAAAAATTGAAACTTCAGTTTTTGGTAGCCCACTTGGGAAAATTTGACTCATACATTTAAAATGAGTGACATATTTAAATAGTAAAGTTGAAGACAATGTAACTTTCTACAACTTTCGTATAATATAATCGTTTCTACGACTTGCAGAAGAGGAATAAGAGCTCCCTCAATGCAGGGCTGCTGGAGACTTGCCGCATGATGCGGCAAGAGCCTCGCCGCGTTAAATTAATAATTCGAGAAAATAATTTCCACGTCGATTTGATTTTCTAGTTTTTCACGTCATTTCGATTTCTCTATTAGTCTTTTTCAAGCTTTCAATGCAGTAGTATTACTTTAATTGTACTAGTAAACAATGCTAAATTTAATAGAAATTAAAAAGATTTAATAATTTACAGAGAAATTTTTCCTCAAGTTCCTCATTGTACACTGAATTTTGCGTGTTAAAAGTTATTTGTGTACCTCGACGCCAAAATAAGGATAGGAAGTAATCGTCCTTGTACGAGAAAAATAAATGATAGATAACTAATCGTCATTTTTAATCTAAACGATTTTTTTTACCCTATACTCGGCCTGCGTGACCCGGAGACCATTACACCCTTTTTTCTTCCCTATACATGCGGTAGCAATTCCTAGAAAATCGAGTCCAGAGTTCCAGACAGTTGAATCGCCGAGAAAAAAACCATCTTCCAATAAACTACATGAAAAGGTGAGTTTTAAACCTGAAAATTTTTTCCTTTTTTGCAACAGTTTAACTGTCTTCATAAAAATTGTGACTCACCCTACCAACCATGACGACATGAAAACCGACACATATGCCGACGTCGTTTTTAGGAATTTCCGCGCCGTCATTTTAGTTGTCACCGACATCGGCATATGTCGGCAATGTCGTGTTGGGTGACCAGCGGAAGAAATGGGCATCCTTTATATTTTTTCTATGATTTCATTCGGTAAAGTATTACATCAGCCTTTTTCGTAGACATCGTAAT
>JAPYZL010029800.1:0-19818 GCA_030522825.1 Platygaster orseoliae | reverse complement strand
TTTTGAGTTTTGCAAAAAGTGGTAAAGGACTTTTCGACTCGAAATTGAAAAAGAAATTCAGGATTTTTTTTTATCGCGGACTTTGGGACACCCTGTATTTTAAATTAATATTCTGAATTTCTATGAATAAGATAAGTTATATTATATAAATAATATAAATAACCATATACAATTATTCATAATTCATATAAAATTATTCATAAATCAAAAATTACGAATTCGAGGTTTCTTTCTTGAAAAATGCGATCGGCGATATTTTTTTTAAACAATTGAGAAATAAATATTCAAAATTATTTCTTGGAAATAGCGACTTCATTTTATCAGATTATGAATTTTTTTCATAATTTTATAATAAAAGAGCATTTAAACATGAATTTTTACGAAATCGTAATAAAAATATCGTATGTATTATAAATTCTGAAAATGGGCTTTTTTTGGCGGAATAAAAGTATACGGTCAGAGTCGTAGCCGAGGACGGTAAACTTTCGTTTCGTCAAAATAAGCACTTTCAAAATATCCTACTTATAGCTCCTTAGAAACAACGGAAAATCCTATAGACCAGAATTTTTTCGAAAAATCAAAGAATTCATTTCTCAATTTTTTTTCTCTAAAAGTTGGGCGAAAGGTAAAAAATTCGTTCGACAACAATTTTTCTATGAAAATGAAAATAAAACCTTTTGAATTCTTATTAAACAATTGTGACCTAACATTGGTCAGATTATAAATTTGACTTTGATTTATTTTAACTTTTCGAGTTTTTTTTGTTTGAAATTTTCGTCTTTATATTTCCAGATTATAAATCAAAATATCTAAAATATTTCGCTAGAAATAAAACGAAAAATGCGATCGATGATAATTTTTCCGAAAAAAATATGAAATAACTTTTCAGGGTTTCAACTGATAACTTGTAGAAGTTTAAAAAGAAAATAGTACACAGAATTTAGAGCGTATGAATATTGAAAATTAAATAATAATTTCTAAATTCTATTGCAATTCAACAGTTTGGTAAACATGAGCGAGGACGGTGGCACGAATAAAGTAAAACGTAACCGCATTCGACCTTTTCCTAATCCACCGCAGCCACACATGTGCATTAGGAGTGTTTTTCAGGTAAATAAAAAAATGTTGTAATTTCATAATATGCGCATTAGTTCATAATAACTGAACCTGAATATACAAATGCAAATTATTTTTATGTCACTTTCGTAATATGTATATAAAATTAATCGAATTTTTTGGAATGCTGAAAAAGTATCTTATATTCCAAAAATTATTACAAGATTTATAATGATTCTTAAAATTTAGCAGAATAAACAGAAATAGTTTTTACAACTATGAAAATATTTTTAACAATAAATTTACATTTTTGAAAAATTTTTGTAAAAATAGACACATTATTGTAAATTGTAAAAAAAAATCAATAGTAGAAAAAAATTCTATTTAGTATTTGTTTAGAATCATAAAAATGTTGTGGAATTTTCGAAAAATACTGACAATATTTTTACTCAGATGTTACTAATGTTTAATAACCGTTGAAAAAAAATGAATTATGCAGCTTCAAGGTTAACATTATATTATCATTAATGATCAAAAGAAAGAGTACAATTTTTTCTAATTTATTCACGAGTTCGAATTTGTAATACTTCTGATTATCTCAGGCAAAAATTTTATATAATTAGAACTCTCTGCAAGGAAAATATAATTTTTTTATCACCCAACATTTTTTCGATACAGACGAATTTATCCTCACTTTGAATTACAATAGATACTCGTAAAAAACAACAATTTATTTTGAAACACACAAACTTGTGCTGATTTACGTAATTGAAATAATTATTTCACATTTTTAAGAATGATAACGAAGGAATAAAAATCTATTAAAAAAGTGTAAATTTATTGTAAATCTGAAAATTTTGGACATTTATTTATACTTTTAGAAAGTAGTATTACATAAAATAAAATGTTCAAAAATAGTCTTGTGATTTTTCTACATAAGATGAGCAATACGTTGATTTTTAGACTTTCCTTATTGTTATTAATATTTGAGACTCTTCGTTGGTTTTACCAATTTTGAATAATTCCTTGTGTGGACTGCAAAAAAATAAATAAATAAAACGAAATTATATGAATTCTGCAAAAAAGTTAAAAATATATATTTCGATTTTCTGAAATAAATTTTATGAGAATGAAAAAGTTTTTCTATAATATTGCGAGAACTTGTATAAGTTTTTCAAAATTTAACGAGGTATCGAAAAGTCCTTTTTTTTTGAAAAAAAATTGTTTTTGCAAATTCTTCACAATGAAAAGAACAAATTTGAATGGGAAATAAACATTCGCTCTCTGAATCCGAATAAGTTGTTTTTTAAAGATCAATAAGTGAGTTTCACTGAATTTCAGTAGAATTTACTCACTGATCAGTCAAAAAAGTTAATTCACTACGATATAAAAAGTATGATAATCATCTTTGTTTGTAACATAAAATCAGAAACAATGTTCATATTTTTTCATAATCTTCTAGGATTCACAATAAATACTAAAATTATCAAAAACACAAAACTTCCATTAATCTCAGTAATTTTTTTCAAATTCGATCACAGTCAAGAATTGGATTTATATATATTTAGAATTTTAATCAACTCGTTAAAATTCCAAAAAAATTAGAGGATGTTTGTTAATTTTAAAAGGAAAAAAACAAGAATTAATAATTATTATTTGAAATTCGTAAAAATGTTGAAAAATTTTTTCAGGGTACTTCAAACACGTGCTACGTGAACGTATTGTCCTGGAACAGAGTGACTTTGAATAATCCTTTCTCCTATCCATTCGCATTTTACGGTGGTTTTATCATCAGTCCTCCTCGCGAAAAACAAAATGTTACTGTTTTCGTCGCCGTTGCTCATCCCCATGTGCTTGCAACAAATGGGAAATACGCGGTCGATACACAAGTGAGAAAACGCAAAAAAAAAACATAACTGTGATATAGGCTGATACGATTCTGAAAATCCATGAATGAAATTAATATGAAATACTTGGTTTTTATTTTGTTGTTCGATTAAAAACATATAAATATTATTAAAATTACAGTGTATAATATAACATGTTATAAGTTTTATAAGTACAACATTTAATCATTAGTATAAACACTTTCAAAAGAATTATTTCAAAACCGATTCATTTCTTTTGTCGTGATTTTGTGCAATCCATATTATTGAAATCAAAATTCAAAATCAACATTCAAGTAATTCAAATTCAAAATCCTTTTTAGGACAAACGACTCATAAAAAATATACGACTTATTTTTCAAAAAAAGTATGAATTGCATTAATTATTGTGTACATAAAATCGTTAAACAACAATTCGATGTCAAAAATTGTGTTGTTACTTTGTTATTAAGTTAATATTCTTAACTTATTAATTATAAAGTATTAAAATAAATATCAAATTATGATTATTCATTGAAACAATTATTTAAATTGTCATTTCGGAAAAATGGTTTCGTAAATATGGAGTGTGGAAAAATGGGTTTTGGAATATAGTTTTCGGAATAACCATTTTTTCACTGGTCATTTTTCCGAAAAAAAATTTTCCAAATACCATTTTCTTTTCATTTTAAAAACTAATTGTAAATATAAAACAATACACTAAGTTATACCACGCAAATATTCGAGAATTCGATTTTGATTTTTGTAAGTTTCTCATTCATCAACAATTCATAATTTTGAATTAAACATTTTTTTCCAATTTTCTTTCTATTTTTTCCGATTTTTTCTGAAAAAACTTTCGAACTTTCAACTTATAATATTGTCAAGTCGTCAGTAATAAATCGAAACATTAAATATTTTTGTTGTTTATAATTGTGTTGCTAATATTACATATTGTTTGAAAGATGTAATAAATTATTGAGTATTCAAAATTGTAATTCCTGAAGTCAGTGTTTCGGGAAATGAGTGTTCTGGAAAATTGAATTCGTAAAAATGGATTGGGGAATATGAATTGTGGAAAAATTGGTTTTGGAATATGGTTTTCGGAAAAATGACCGACAGCGGTTACTGGTCATTTTTCCGAATTCATTTCTCCAAAATACCATTTTTCCTGAAAAATTTTGTCAAATACCATTTTCTTTTTATTTTAAAAACTGAATGTAAATATAAAACAATACAGTAAGCTATAAAATCTAAACTTTTGATTTTGGTTTTTGTAAGTTTCTTCTTCATTAACGATTCGTATTTTCGACTTTCAAAATTTTTTAAAATTTTCTTTTTATTTTTTTCCAATTTTTCTGAACAAACTTTTAAATTTTCAACCTATAATTGTAAATTCATCAGTAGTAAATCGAAACATTAAATATTTTCGTTTTTTAATAGTGTTGCTAATATTACATATTTTTTGAAAGATGTAACAAATTAATGAGTATTCGAATTTATGATTCCTGATGTCAGTGTTTTGAGAAATTAGTGTTCCGGAAAATTGAATTCGGAAAATTGTCATTTCGGAATAATAGATTCGGAAAAGTGGGTTTTGGAATATGGTTTTCGGAAAAATGACTGACAACGGTTACCGGTCATTTTTCCGAATTCATTACTCCGAAAGACCATTTTTCCTGAAAAAGTTTTTCTTGAATACCATTTTCCTTGTATTTTCATAACTGAATAAAAATATAAAACAATACAGTAAGCTATATAATCTAGAATTCGATTTTGGATTTCATAAGTTGTTTATTCATTGACAATTCATATTTTTGACTTTCAACATTTTTTTCAATTTTCTTTTTATTTTTTCCAATTTTCTTGAAAAAACTTTTGAATTTTCAACTCATAATTGTAAATTCGTCAGTAATAAATCAAAACAATAAATATTTTCGTTGTTTAATAGTGTTGCTAATTTTACATATTGTTTAAAAGATGTAATAAATTAATGAGTAATCGAACTTGTAATTCCTAAAGTCAGTGTTTCGGGAAATCAGTGTTTCGGAAAATTATCATTTCAGAAAAATGGATTTGGAAAAATGGGTTTTGGAATAAGATTTTCGGAAAAATGACCCCTCAACAGATTTTTCTATAACGCAACAACTTTCACAACACTTTCTGAATTTCCCAAAATTCTCGTCCACAGAAAAGAGCGACATTCGTAGAAAGCGTGCTCGAATTTTTGGAAAAAACGCTAGAAGGTGTAGCACTGAGCCGAATATACACCATAATGGATGACTGCAACATTGTGGGTGAGCTCAAGGACATTTGGATCGCGGTGCAAGACAGAAATGACATAGATTGCGAATCTTATGGTGAAAACACTTGGAAAGAAGAGCAAAAACAGGACGAAAATCCTCCGTCCTATCCCACAGAACTCGTGATTTCTGGACAATGTCAGAACACAACAGATGTAGAAGAAAGCAAAAATGAGTCGTCAAACGAAATGGACTCCAGTTATTTCGAAAACGTCTACGATCCACAATCTGGGAATGAAGCATTCAACATCCTCTGCACTTCGGCAATGAAAAAAGTTAACTACACCTCCGCCTGGTCGCACACAGAATTAAAATGAATAGGGAAAGAAAGGGGTCTGAAGTTTTGGGGGGTTTTTTTTTTTTTTTTTTTTTTTGAGAGTCGCTGTCGCACAATTTTTTCACGAACTTCATAGAAATGCAGTTTTTCAGATGTCTGATAAGGCAAAGTGGAATACTCTTGAAGATTATTTTTCTACGCTGTGAAACGAACTTTATCTTTTGAGGCTCTGGAAAAATGCTTTTTCGTTGTCTACAATGTTTGCTTTAGATTCTGGGACTTTTTTTTCTCTGGTAAACAAGATTTTGGGTTTTTTATTTCTTTGACGTTGATTTTGGAGTTTTTTTTTTTATTCAGAGGTTTTTGATATTTTTTCATATTATTACCGGGATGGTATTTGTTGTGCAGCAATTTTGTGTGCATTGTTGACTTTTTGCATAGATTTATTGTAGATATGGATTTTTGTACAGCGGTCGATTGCGCATAATTTTTTGTGCAAATTGAAATTTATACAAGAAAATTGTTGTAACAATTGGTGAAAAACCTAAATTGCGTCCTCAGTGATTTTGGTTTTTTATGAGAAATGATAAAACTCTTATCATTAAAAATTTTCTTATAAAATGACCATATAAAAACCAGCTACTCTGTAAAAAAAATTTCAAAATCTTAAAAATATAAAAAAATTGATAGTATAAAATATTATTAATGATTTAATATTTGAATATGAAAAACTTCGTAGGATCTAATTTAAAAAACTGTATAAAAAAATATTAACATTGAAAACAAAGAATAAAATTATTGACTAAAATTGAAAAAAAACGTACGAAATTGGAAATACGTTTTTCTGAAAAAACTGTTGGAATATAAACATTTCTTATAAACAAATTTTTTTATAAATCTTACAAACAAAAAATTTGTATGAGAAAATTGTTCTCGTAAAATTTTTATAGAAAAAAAATTTTATAAGAAAAAATTTGTTTGTAAGGTTTTCGTAAGGTTTGAATTTTGAATTATTTATTATTATTATAAATTATACCTTCATTACGAAACATTATTATTATTAGAATAATTATTTGATTTATTGATAAATAATAATTATTGATGAATAAATTTTTTAATTTCAATTTTTTTAAATTATTCAATATAAATTTCAAATTTTTTTAATTATTCAATATTAATTTCAAGTCTTTTGAATTATTTAATATAAATTCAGAAGTTTTTGAATTATTGAATAAAAATTTTAATTTTTTTTTTAAATTATTCAAAATAAATGAAAAATTTTTCAAATTATTCAATATAAATCTGAAATTTTCTAAATTAATAAATATTAATTGAAATTTATTAAATTATTCAATATAAATTCAAAATTCCTTGAATTAATCATTATAAATTCAAAATTTTTTAAAGTATTGAATAGAAACTTAAAATTATTAAAATTATTCGATATAAATTCAAAGTTTTTTAAATTATTCACTATAAATTTGAAATTTTTTCAATGATTCAATGTGAATTAAAAAATTTTCTATTATTCGATATGAATTTGAAGTTTTTAGATTATTCAAAATAAATATAAACTTTCTAATATTCTCTATCATAAATTATAAAGTTTTAAATTTATTCAATATAAATTCAAAATTTTTCAAATTATTTAATGTAAATCAAAAATTTTTGATGTTATTCAATATATATTTAAAATTTTTTAAATTGTACACTAAATTTAAAATTTCCAAAACTATTAAATAAAAAATTAAAATATTTTAAATTATTCAATATAAATCAAAACATTTTTTTAATATTCAATATAAATTTAAAACTTTTCGAATTTTTCAATATAAATTGAAAATTTTTTAAATCATTCAATATAAATTTGAAATTATTAAAATTATTCAATATATACTTAAAAATTTTAAATTGTTCACTATTAATTTAAAACTTTCGAATTATTAAATAAAATTTCAAGTTTTTAAAATTATTTAAAATAAATTAATAATTTTTTAATTATTTAATATGAAATTATCATTTATGTAATTACTTAAGATAAATTAAAAATTTTTTTAATTATTCAATATTAATTTCAAATTTCTTAAATTATTCAATATAAATTTCAAATTTTTCAAATTATTCAATTCTAATTTCAAATTTTTCAAATAAATATTCCAATTTTTTAATAGTGAATCAATTTATTTTTAAATAAATAATAATTATCAATAAATTAATAAAGAAGAAATCAAATAAATAAATAATAATCATTGGATTTATAAATGAATCAACAAAATATAATAATAAATAATTGCATTCTGAAAAAGCGTTTCTCTATTTTAAGTTGTTAATTATGAATTAATGTAACTTTGAACAAAGATATGGTTTTTTCATGAATATAAATAATTATAATATGTGCAATGGGTCGCTGCCCAAAAAACTGTAGGCACAATAAGTATTTGTACATTGTAAACAATGTACAAAAAATGTATGTACCATAGATATACTCTCTCTTATTACTTAGTTTACAAATATGAGAAAATGGAAGTTTATTTTGTTAGTGAATAATAGATATTTTTTTTGTGATTCTCCAAGTTTTAAAAATATTGAGGAAACAGAAAAACTTAATAAAACTTCACATTTCAATGCTTATAATTTAAATTTTGAAAATATTGATTTTATCGTTTTCGAATTGCAGTATACAGTTTTTTAATAGAAATTTGGTTATTCGAATTCTGATATCAAAAGTAGTTTAATTATTTCCATTTGGATATTACAATAATATAAAATAGATACTATATCCTTTCAGTATCTATCAAATTGAAGGACTTAAAATGCAAAGTCGAAAAATTAAGTTTGAAGAAATTTTCTACCAAACATGTTTTTTTGGTACCTTTTTGAATGGAAATTTCAGGTAAACTAGTTTTTTTGAGATGCTACTTTTTTCATTTTCAATCTTGAAAATTTATTTTTATTCAAATAAAATATCTCCAAAAAGCTAGTTTTCCAAAAATTGTAATTCAAATAAAAATTTGAATAATAATTTTGATAAAATCGAAATAAAATTCAAACAATTTCTTACAATTCTAAAAAAAAAAATCAAAATTTTTCAGATCAAATCTCACTTTTTGTAGGGCTATTTTTCATGAATGTTCCACCCGGATTTTTAATTTAATAACGCTGTAATTTGTTTACTAAAATTCCAATATTATATAACTTAAAATCCCTCGAATTCCAGAATTTTTACTACTGATTCAAGCAATTTTTTTATTATCGACACTTCAAAGTCACTGAAATAAAAAAACCTAACGAATACCCAAATTAGGTGGAAGATTGTGACGTGATATTTTTTCGTATAAAATACGTGTAAATAGTACAGATGACAAAAATAAATAAAAAAGCATCTGTGTCACAAATCGCGCATTTATTGTAACTCAATATCGGCTTTGATATTGTTATATCGACTGAAAACACAAAAAACGTCATTCTACGTCACTGCCCAAATTTTGCTGGACAAAAACTTGTAAAAAAACTTGGGCATTTTGATACTTGAGCGTAATTAATGTTCCTTCCAAGTTATTTTTTTTCTCATTTTAGATGTTGGAATCCATTTATCGAATACAATATATATATTTCAAACTGGTCGTATATTTGTAGAAAAAAATTTTTTAAATGAATTTCTAAGAATGCTGAATCCATTTAAAATTTTCAAGTTAATCTTAAAATTAGAAAACTAGAGTTTTTTCGAGATTCATAGAATTTTCTCATATTCGAAGATTTTTTTTTACAAATTTTGATGTAAAGTAGGCGCTGACCAGATTTTGAAGTATGAAAAAAGTTTGTTGAAATAGTTAGGTAAGAACTTTTTTTCTTGATTTTGTTAGCACATGAAAGGTGAAAGATTGGAAAGAAAAGACTACAAAAAAATTCTGATTTGTTGAGGAGTCGTGTGAAATAAATGGAACTGAGTGCATTATTGAGTCTTATTTTTTTTTTTTGTAGGTAAACATCCTTATCCCCTTTTTTTAATTTTTATATACCTCAATTACGAATTTTTTTATTTTCAAGTATAAAAATGAGTACAAAAGTTTAAATAATGGAGAAACAATATTTATTGCATTTTTTTATTGTTTAAGAAACCATCTTTCGTAGTTCTTTTATTTAGTACAAATCACGATTTTTGCTTTTATCGAAGTCAGTTAATAATAATTGTTCATAGAGGATTTTTTCTTTCGTTGAAGTCTGTTCTCATCACCATCGCGTATTCCTGTTACCCATGTATGTACAGGTACGATTATTTCTTCATGTACCTCCACTTGCTCTGTGTTTGATTGAGAGTCGTTCGGTTCTTGAGTTGTTATTGATGTAACTGAAACCGAAGGGTACTAAAAAAAGTACTAATTAGGTACATATTTTTCACAATTTTTACTAAATCTTCAAGTTTTGAGCAATAGAAATCAGACGAAATTGTACGTTTCAGACGATCTTTGAAAGCTCACGAATTTTTAGCTGATTTTTGATATGCCTTAAAAGAATTTTTTTTATACCACTTAAAAATCCTAAAGAATTTTAGATAACTAGGTTACAAAAATTTTAAGCAAGTGAAAATTTCAAAAAGTTATATTTAAAGTTCAAAATCTTTTTCTCGATGTTTTTTTAATCCGTTAGAGATTCAGTTATAATTAGCAATTATTTTTTCATGCGTTTTGTGCATGATATTTCAGAAATTCGGATGACTCAAGAATTTGAAATTTTTTCAAGAACTTTTTGAGCAAAATTAAGGATGAATATAATTTATATCTTAAAAATATAACAGCCAAAACATGTCGAATAAAAATTTTCTAAAAACTGCGAATGGTTTTGCTTGAAGTGGTAAATTTGTTATGAAATTTCGATCTCTTGATAATTGAAAAAATGATTGAAAGTTCGGGGAAATAAATAAAAAAATTTTTTTAACTGTAGTAAACACTGGAAAATTTCAATACTTGAGGAAAATTTGGAAAAAGTAGTTAACATTGTGATATTACAAAAGTTGATTGGCGAAGTAGGAGACCACAATGTCTAAGCCGCAATGACCAAAGATTTTTATGTCCAAATTTTTTGATTACTTTTGACTAACTTGAATCTTTAAATAGTTTGTATAATGTCTAAAATTTTGAAATAAAAAATTAAAAACTAAAAATTTTCTTTATAGTCGGTAAATTTATAAGTAATTCGAAAAATTGCAGAGATTGTTCATAAGTTTTGTATATTTTCATCATTATTATATTTTTCGAAAATGTGTATTTTTTTTTAATTTCAAAAACTTGGGAATGTTTATAAATCATGCAAAATTATTAGAAGTTACAGAAATTGTAATGAACTTTTTCCGATTATTATTGTTAAAATTAAAGAAAAAGGAAGAAACATCTCCAGATTGTCGTAAATTATATAAAATTCAAAAAATTTGTAAAATTTCAGATAATGTTAAATAATTTTCTACACCTTGAAAATTTTTTAAGTTTTCCTAAAAATGACAGATACCGTGAGGTATACTTTATTTTTAAAAATTAAAAAATGGTTCATGATACGGATACGGTCCAAAATTTTTCAAATTTTAAACATAATCTTCAATATAATATAACTTTGAAAAATATGTTATTTTTTACAAATTTTAATGATATGTTTGAACTAGAAATAAATAATTGATTAATTCTTTTGTGTCATTTTTTTGGTATTAAATTTTCATATTATTATATAGTTTTTTGGAATCAAAAATTGGTCCTGGCACAAAAATATAACATAATATTGTAAAAATTGAATTTCAATTTGAAGCTTCAGAAAATTTTCTAGAACTACAATTTGTAAGTTTTTTTCCTCGTTTTCATTTTTTTCACATTAATTAAAAAAATTTTCTTAAAGTTTTTTTTACATGTTATTTTTATTTCTTGCTTATATTATTATAAATAAGTTATTCATAAACATACCTAAAACATGTTATATGTAAACAATATTTCCCAAAACTGGTAGAATTCGGTTTTCTAAAATTTTTTGGACATCATATAATTTACTGAGCAAAACGTACTATTGGGCATTATGGTTTGGACATTATTTATTAACTTGATAAGTAACAATCTTTTTCTGCCAGTCAACATAAAAATACGCGAAGAATCTCTTTACAACAAATTTCAGTAAAAATTTTCACCTGAGTAGTTAATTCCATCAAACACAATAGCGCCACAGCTGCAAACAACGTTGCCCACATTTTGTTGCAAAATATGTCGTGTCACAGTTGATAGATTCAAGTAATCTTCGTTCTTTTTCTAATGAAAAAAACAAACATTCACACAATGAAATAATTTGGAACACGAAATTTTCATTTTGAATTATGAACATTGATCGGATGATTTTTTTATGATGCTGTACAACGTGATATAAAAAAAGCTGTTGAATTTAACAAAAAAGATTTCTTTGCAGCGTTAATAAATTCTTTTAAAAAATACTCCACTTTTTTTTAAATTATGGCGTATAAAAGTAAAAAACTTGCCTGAAAAATACAATATTTTAATACTTACACGACTTTTTCTCGGAAATGAATGAATAGTTCTTTTGATTTCAGGTTCAAATATATACGACTGTAATTACAAACTTGTCTGACGTATATTCAGCTTGGATTTTGATAAACGACTTTTTACGATACGATCATTGCGTAGATAAATTTTCCAACTGTTTCAACAAAGAATTGTGTAAATCGAGTATTTTTTTCAGGCTAGAGCTGTGACTAACGAAATTGTAATAAGTCGAAAAAAATGGTATTCCCCCAAAAAAATTCTTTCTATTGAAACATAATATGATGAGAATTTGGGGTTTTTCCCGGGGTATTTCCAGAGCTTGATGATAAATTTATCAGTAGACAAAGACCATTTCGTAACGTATATTTCCTCGAGTAATTCTTACTTAAAAAAAAAAAAAACGGAAACTGAAGTCTGTTGTTTTTGCAATATTTCAATGATCGTCAAAATAAAAATATGATTGTTTATAATAAAGTGCAGCCGTTCGGGGTGGAAAAAAATTCGATTACACACATAAATTTTAAGATTTTTTTATTTATCCAAGTTCACAATAATTATTACAAATTACAAAAAAAAACTTGATATTACAATAATAACGACGTTTTTATTTAGATTAGTCTATAACGATTTGTGATTCTAAAGTAGTAATTTTTTGACTGCATTTCATTTATCATCGTTATTAGTTTATTCATTTTTTCGTTTACGACCGAGCTTTTTCCAAGTAATTCAGCACGTTTATGATGTACTTTATTAATATCACTCAACTGAAGTTTAGAACATTCCCCTTTTTCTTTAGCAAGTTTCTGTGAAACTTTGTACTTGTTGCGCAGTTCGTTTAATGTCTTATTCAAAGCTGTAGATGAAAGACTAATAACTTGTTTCGCTCTATCTAGGTTGACATGGTAAACCGTAAGATTGTTAGATACTTCGTTGTTCGCATTTTGTTGGTCCAATAGGAATTTTTCAATTATTTTTGCCTGAACAGAATTGAGACTTACATCTACAAAAGCTACATTTTTTTCTAAAAACTCTTTTTCGTGTTGCGCTCTGAAAAGAAGTGTCTTCACTTCTTTGAGTTGTTTTTGCAACTTCAAGCAGTCCTCATCTGTGGCAGGTTTTTGCGTTGTACTCGCAATAATGCTTCTTATCTCAATTTCAACCAGCATTTCTTCAATTTCCTTTATTTTTTTCTCCTTTTCTTCTTCTAAGACTGGTCTTGTTCTCAGTAATTTGGTAGATTTTTGAAGTACTTCATGAAGATCGTCTAACTGAACTTCAGAACATTTCGATTTTTCCTCAGCTAGTTTATCTAAATACGCATGTACACTATACAATTTCTCTAATGCCGTGTTCAACTTTGAATACAAAATGATAGTTACATTCTTCGATCGCTCTAGTTCCTCATTGAATAGTTTGAGATTGTCAGGTATTTTATTATTATCGCCGTTTACGGTATTTTCCTGGTCCGTTTGGAGTTTTTCATTTATTTCTGCAGATACCGAATCGAGCTTTGTAGAATATACATCGACGGAAGGTACATTTTTTTCAAGAAATTTCTTTTTTCGTTGAACACTAAAAAGAATTTTCTTCACCTTTTGCAGCTGTATTTGCAATCTTGAACAGTCATCTGTGGCAGATAGTGCGTTGCTTGGTAGCTGAGTTGTACTTGTCATAGGTTTTTCGATGTAAGAATTCTCTGTTGTTGTAAATTCCAAATTTGTACTGTTAATTGTGGCAGGTTTTTCCGTTGCACTTGTGATAGTACATCTTTTCTGAAGTTGATCCTGCACTTCTGTAATTTTCTTTACTATTCTTACCTTTTTTTCGTCTAAGACTGGTCTTGCTTCGAATAATTTACTACATTTTTGAAGTACTGTATCCAGATCGCCTAACTGAACTTCAGAACATTTTGATTTATTTGCAACTAGTTGATTTAAATACGCATGATCATTATGCAATTCCTCTAGTGTCGAGTTGTATTTTGCAAACAAAATGAAAGTTACATGCTTCGATCGCTCTAGTTCCTCATTAAATAATGTAAGATTGTCAGGTATTTTATTATTCTTGCCGATGTCTGTATTTTCCTGGTCAGTTTTAAATTTTCTATTTATATTTGCACATATCGAATCGAGCTTTGTAGAATATGCATCGATAGAAGCTACATTTGATTCCACAAGCTTTCTTTCTCTTTCGGCCTTGAAAAGTATCGTCTTCACATTTTTTAGCTGTATTTGAAATTCTGAACAGTCATCTGTTGCAGATGCTACGTTGCTTGGTAACTTAGTTGTATTTGTCATAGGTTTCTCGTTGTCAGAATTCTCTGCTGTTTGAAATTTCAGATTTGAACTGTTAACTGTGGTAGGTTTTTCCGTTGCACCTGTGATAGTACATCTTTTCTGGAGTTTATTCTGCATTTCTGTAATTTCCTTTATTTTTCTCTCCTTTGCTTCGTTTAAGACTAGTCTTTCTTGAAATAATTTACTACATTTTTGATGTACTTCATCAAGATCGTCTAACTGAATTCTAGAACATTCCGATTTGTCCTCAGCTAGTTTACTTAAATGCGCATAATCAGTATACAATTGCTCTAATGTCGTGTTTAACTTTGAATAAAAAAAGATAGTAACATTCTTCGATCGCTCTAGTTCCTCATTGAATAGTTTAAGATTGTCAGGTATTTTATTATTCTCGTCGTTGTCGGTATTTTCCTGGTCCGTTTCGAATTTTTCATTAATTTCTGTACATACCGAATCGAGCTTTGCAGAATATGCATCGACGGAAGGTACATTTTTTTCCAAAAAATTCTTTTCTTTTCGAACCTTAAAATAAATCGTATTTACCATTTGTAACTGTACTTGCCATTCCAAACAATATTCTGCGTCGTACGTTTCGAAAGATACGTTGCTCGATAGTTGAATTTTATTTGCCATAGTTTTTTCGATGTCAGATTGCTTTCTTGTTGGGAAATCTAGATTTGAACTGTTAACTGTGGCAGGTGGTGAGTTGCTTGGTTGTAGAGTTGTACTTGTCGTAGTTTCTTCTATTTCAGATTGACCTGTAATTTTGAATTATATTTTATTAATAAATTTATATAATAAAGAATAATTTTGAAGTCTTGGTAATCTTACCGGTTTCTGGATCAAGATGCAAAATACCTGCATCGTGGTCATGAAATAATGAATCATTTTTTTGTATTACTTTGCTGTCGTTCGCATATGCCACACCAATGTTTAAGTATCCGAGCGATTTAACTTTTTGACTATCTGACTTTTCTGCTCTCAGTTGATTAACAGGGGACTAAAATTGAATATATTTCGGGTTCAATAAAATGTTTTGATGTTTTTTCAACAACGTCAGCTATCATAATAAGAAAGTAAAAAAACTACAATTGCAAATCGTTCAATTAGGTTCAAAAAATACTAAATCCCAAATTATCGTGTAAATTATTCCTACAGATTTTGAAAAATTATTCTAACATTAACAATTTTTTCGATACTAGTTTTTACACCAAGGAAAAACTTCGTTTCTGGCAATAATATTATTCACTATATTATTTAACACAGCTGATTTAAAAAAATTTTTTCGTCCTAAAAATCGTTAAAAAAACTTTAAATACTTTTCATTTTTTATGGTTCGGAACTGTTAATTGTTACATCTACGTCTGTACATTTTTGGAGATTTTTCATTTTTTGAAAAATTTTTTCGAAAATTCTTACCTGATTCGTGATAGCCACAAGACATAAAAGTCCCACAGCTACGAAAAATTCTGTCTTCATTTAGATGCGAGATTCGTCACGTCACGGTGAATTTCTGTTACTCTTTCTCTAAAAAAAATTTTTTTTACTCTTATGAAATAGTTTGGAAAATGATATCAGGAAATGTTGCATATAATTGCATTGATTTTTATTACAATCCTTTATTTAAAAATGAAACAGAGAATATGGCGACGTAACTAAAACCACTGCGTTTCATAAAAATAAATTCGTCATATGGAATGAAAAAAATTGTTTTAAAAGTTACTTTTTTGTTCACTTACGAATTTTACTGAAGGCGATGACAAATCACTTTATTTAATTCGAATTTAAAATATACATGTGCTTTTTTGAATTCAATTTAATTTAAAAACTTTTTCGCAGTACAAGAATCACGTAGATATGAACGCTAATAGAAACGGCAAAGAACTGACGTGACTACTGCGTTATCACTGCTGAATGACGAAATTTCAAATAATCGTGGCTAATGATGTACATTTTAAAATATCCTTTTCATTGAAAAAAAATGATGATTCAAATGATTGTATCCAGGAAAGTTCAAACATAAATTACACAGTAAATGAGAAACTAATTTTAAACTTATATCTTTTACAGTATTGAAGAATATGAAACAGAAAAAATTTTCATTAGAATTATTCTCAAAAACTTTTTCTTATACCTCAAATACTCTATAATTTTACAATTTTCTACACAAATAAAAATTGATTTGGGAAAAAGTCATGCAATGATCATTTAATGATAGAATGGAAATAAAATTTTTGGCAATTCATCAGGCACTATCTATTCCTTTTTTTTTTTCATTTATGATTCGTCATTCTATGATTATTATACTGCACTTGTTAAGAATTTCATGTACATCAATTAGCTGAAACTCATTAAACTCCAGTGTAAAATTTTTCTAAAATATCAAACGCGTGTGGACGTAAAATTTTTTTCACTTACGAATTTTCTCGAACAGGTCACGTAATTTAGCACTTTTAAGTTTTAAAAATCTCACATAAATTAAGTTTGAATTCATAGAAAATACAATTTTCGGAGAGGTTATTGTGTAGACACGATCGCTACTTCAAACTGTACAAAAAAGTATGAATCACGACATTTTTATCATTCACAGCTGCTATTATCGATAATAAGTCACCGAGAGTCGAAACACGTACTTCCAATAATATACTCGGTATCAAAAAATGACGATGACTGACGCAATAGGATTGTAGGAAATCCCAAGAATTGAAATATGATTGACTTCCAAATTCTCTTCAAATTATTTCTTCCAGTATCCGAAAAAAAATCGAAGAAAAAAAGTAAATTTACGAAAGCTACTGATCGGATGAATGAAACAAAATTTTTATTCTATCTGATCAAGATTAACTGAATACAAAGATTGAAAATCATTGAAAGCTAGATCATTAGATAAGTTTAATCACACAATTATCACAATTTTCTTCTTTGTCCGGTTTTTTGATTTTGTAAAAAGATCAAAAACGATTATGCGAAAATTTTTATATTCTATTTTATAAGAAAAGAGAATCTTTGCAAGGTTCGTTTTCACAATGGAAAATACATTTGTAATGATTAAATGTTTTTATGCAGTTGGTCTTATGTTATTTCCGGGGGATCGTAACTTTTTATTAAATATTAGAAAATCTTCAAAAATGATTTATTAATTTAGAGTAAGTTTCTTCAAACATGAAAAAAACTTATAAAACAAAATCCTGAAAATTTGTCGATCGTTTTTCTGAGATTCAATGACATAGTGTTAAATTTAAAAAAAATCGGTAAATTTTAAAAACTATTTTCACCATAAAAACATCTTTTTTCATTTAAATTGTTAGAAGTTCGAAATTCATAGAAGTATTCTGTTGATAAATAAAATTTCAGATTCACTAAATATCCAGGAACCATATGTGACTTGGAATCAGGAAATAGGGTTTGAGGGAAATATTCGTAAGGCCTACATTTACCCAGAGCGTAAAGGTAATATGAACTTTATGGCTTTTCCTCTCAAACCTTATTTACTGATTCCAAGTCACATATTCACATATTCAAAAATCATTATCTTATAATATTAAATATTCATTACTCATATTTTAAAGTGATGATTCGAAACTTTTGACAAGCATTGAATTTATAATGTTATATTATCGACTTATCATCAACATATACACCTAACCTTACCTGTGTTACAAAATGAAGTAAAAAATTTCGTTGGTGCTCAGAAGCTTTGGATGCAACGTGTAACATAGCCAGAGTGAAAATTTTTATCAACTACTTTTCAATTGAGAACGTGAAATAAAAATCTCCAGTTATCCTCCACAAAATAAAACATGACACAAACCGAAAAAATGACAATTCATCCCAAAAATCACAACAAAAAAATATTTGCATGAAATCAGAAATACACGAAAATCATTTCAAACAAAACACGTATGATTTCATTTTTCTCCACGAATAAAATATCTCTCTGTGCATAAAATAGTTTTTACTTTGGTCACGCTAAATAAATAATGTATACAAGAAGTGCAACTTTGAAAAAGAACCTGAAAAACTTGTGATTCACGCAAGGCAAGCCAAAATTCGCTTAAAAAACATGGGATACCATTCACGGCAAAGTTCATCGACCCATTCACGGCAAAGTTCATCGCCCCATTCACTCTTGCCCAATGAAGCCAATTTGCCATTATCAGAAAAAGCAGAAACAACGGGCATTTTATTTTTGTCCAGCAGCAGAAATCCACGGTCATCTTCATAAGATTGTTGTTGTTCTTCTTCATTACCTTCAACGCTGCGACGGCGTCGAAGTTCATCGTGTATGATCGGTCTCCTCGTAGATGTTACCTTGGATTCTTCATGGCCAGGCTTCGTTTGAACTGGCAATGCGTTCGGTCCATTCGGTATAATCCACTCAATTTCGTCTTCAATTAAAATCAACTTCGGATTCAAAAAATTCCCTTTGAATTTAGTGGTAATTGGCAATGCCATCGATCCGTCACGAAAGAGAACGCATGGAAATAGGTCAGCGAAATTCCCATTCGCGCTCGCGTCGTCGTAAAATTCCTTCCAATCTGCGGAATTGCTGTGCTGACAAGAAGTTTTGCAAGAATTAGTCCATCTATCCTTATTTCCCTTCTGACTGTGACCACGTATCACGACTGCGTATTTGCATTGGCACAAATAATCATTATCATCGCATATGTATTTTGGCACTTGATCGATCATTTCAATCTCTTCTCCATCAAAGTTCATGCAACTTACAAACTTATTAGTAATATTCGCATCCTGAGGATGAACTGGTTCCTCGTCAACTACCAATATTTTTGGAACAACAAACCTGTATTTTTCATTTATGAAGAGCACGCCGTAGTCAAAATATATGTGGTCCAGCTTTTCGTTCTTGTCTCGCAGCTCCATGCTGTAGATAATGTTCTCCGAACATTCTAATTTTTGCGTAAATATGGGAGCCACGTACCAGCCGTCATCGTATTGCACAATGTTCTCCAACATTTTGACCTCCATATAGTCTAGATAACGGTAGCAGTCGCTTACATCCTTACACGATAATGCAATTGATGATTCCGAATGTAACTCGGCTCTTTTCAAAATGCGCTGAATAGTCAAATTGAATGCTGCAGGAATTGATTTTCTATGAAAATCGTACACTTCTCGTCTTGGCCGAGAATAATCATTTGCGTTGGGAAAATGGCGGTGCGACCACGCGAGAGCTAAATTATGGAACCAGTCAAGAAATTGAGAGTCTGGCTGAATATTGAATTCATCGTAGAAACAATATATGAATGTGAAGTAAGTTTCCATCATACGTGAAAACCACGAATTCGTTATCAAATTGACAGGATTGGCAATGGAAACACCGCGTTCTGTAGCATTCGGTATCGAATCTATAGTCATCTGCGCGTATGATTGTTGTTCAGGGATTCTATTCGAAACTCTTTCATTACTTGAGGATGGGCGATTCTCCGTATTTGTATCGAAATGAACGGAACATGACAAATCTGCGAT
>JAPYZL010029783.1:0-14454 GCA_030522825.1 Platygaster orseoliae | reverse complement strand
TTATTTTTTTCCTGAAAGCTACTGCACAAAGCTATAAAAAACGCCGGGAGTTTTTCAAATCGATCGAAAAAATTTTGAGTAGGAATTTTTAAGTGCCAGAAAGTACCGAAAAACGGTTTTTTAACAATAAATAAAGATTTTGAGGGTGTTAGAAAAATTTCAAACACGGTTTTATATTATATTCGACCAGATAAACAATCTCTACTAGGTCACTTTAAAAGTTCAGAATCACTGTTACACTGTGTTATTATCGCTTCCTTCTTTCGTTCTTTTTAGTTTCATTTTTTTGTCCCCGTCCCTTTTCTTATTTTTTTTTTTGTTTTTTTTTTTTGTATTCTGTTGGCTTTTTTTGAGCGGACGTCTCATCAGCTCCTATTCACCGATTGACAATGCGACCAATGCAGCTTTGCCTTTTGTACGTGCATATTCGTTATCAGTACTTATCAGTGTCTCACAGTTCAACAAATTCAGGCTTACAAAAGTCGGAGATTCGCCTACATTTTTTTTTCGACCATTGAAATTTCGGATTTTGTAGTATGCTTATAGTGATTATTGAATTGGAGAATACATTTACCTTTTTTTTTTTGCTTTTCGCGCATCATTTTAAAATGATATGTAGTTTTCGAACAGTTATGGATAAAAATCTTTGTAACTCTGGAATTTGCGAAATTTTTTCAAATATTCAAAAAAATCTAGGTAAATAATAGAAATTGAACAGGAGTTTTTTCTTTCGTTCATGAAACTTTCGTCGGAATTTGGAGTAGAGTTTTTCAAATTTTATGAAAAATTCGTGTGAGATCTGGAATATGTTGATAAAGAATCTGGAGAAAGCAGAAATCTTCAGAAGTAATGAAACTTTATGATTTTTTTCAAATTTTTATAGAAAGTTTTCAAAAGCTTTTTTAGATTTATATTAGCAGTAATTTTTTATTGTTTTTCAAATATTTATTTGAGTATATCTTTTATAAAACACTATCTGACAACATTTTCAATTGTTTATTTAAAATTTCTTATCATTAAAATTATATTTTCTGATAAAATTTCCAACACAAAATTATAATTACTTTGGATAAATTTCCAAAAAAATCAAAAAATGTTATTTTCATGCTTATAAACTTGCGAATTCATTTCTGTCAAAATTACGACAGGTTTTCAAAAAATCGCTTTTTGTGTTTGGCGTTTAATTCGTTGAATTTAAATCGTCAGCACTGATACATGAAATTTTGTATAGCTGAACATGCTGCGCATACGTGTATATTTATTGTAATATGTACAATCGTCGAAAATTAGAATTAAGTTCTTGTAGGAAATTCTAATGAATTATATACAGATATTTAATAAATATAAAAACTTTAGGGAGCTACCGGGGGCGGTGAAAAACGAGACTACGTGGTTCAAGAACTCTTGGAAACAGAAAGAAACTACACTGAAGTGCTAGCCAATTTGCTCAGGTAAAAATATTATAGTTTCACTGCACAATGAAATGATTTATTTAGTATCCCTGAAACTACCATGTAAAATAAAATAATATCAAAGTATCATTTGACTCAGCTACCAAAATACCCAATTCGATTTTTTTGGGATCAATGTGTGTCATCTTTTTCAGAAATTTTATTGTTGTAAAATAATCATACATTATTAATTACAAAAGCTATAACAATAACATGTATTTTACCCTTTTTAATCACAATTTTACCAAATTTCTGTCGATTTTATATTTATAATACACTGCTATCTCAGCTCTTTTTTATGAGCGGTGCATTTGTCCAAAGCATTTAATAAATTTATCAATAAAAATCCCAATTTATTATTCAACTTGTTTTTTGTTCTAGAAGCACAAGTCAGATTAGTTTTTTTATCAAACAGCAATATTACTATCATTTCCCAGTAATAAAATTGAGTAATTTAATTTAAAAAATTTAATTAATTAATAATAATAATACTTGTCACTATACGATTTTGGAATTATGCAATTAATACTTTAATTACTATGAAAATAATAAAAATAATTAAAAATTAATAGATTGATTCGTACAGCTATTAAAAAAATAACAACAGTATACAATTTATAAAATCTAATGTAAACATAAGTGAACTTGATCGCAATATGATTACTTTACGCAATCATAATTAGGTAAAGTATGAAATTTCATAACTAGGAAATACTAGTGATAATTTTATTCGAGAAAGATTACTCTCAATTAAAAAAAAAAAAAACGTTATTCTTATAGGTCTTTGAATTAATCATGTTGTATCATTATTTCAGTACAATAAAATTCTTGAAAAGGTGACACACATTGGTCACCAAAAGGTCGAATTTGAAATTCTGGTAGCTGAGTCATATAAAAATTTATAGTTCAAAAAACCGATAATAATAATTTTTTCGTTAGAAGTTGCTGAAATCTTACATTTTTGGGTTGGTTACGTGATTTTTAGAACTAAAAATTCTAAAGCATATAATTCTACCATGTCAAATATTCTACGAATATTATTATTATAAAAAACGATCAATTGGAGCCAAAATAACAAGTGAGGAAGAATGATAAATGTCACCAAATTTTCATGTCATTCATGCCATGACATGAAAATTAGGTGACATTAATCATTCTTCCTCAGTTATTATTTTGGCTCCAATTGGGAAGTTGCATCAACTTCAATTGATTTTTGAATTGATCATGAACTTCAATCAATTTTTTTTTATTGCTGATATCGTTAGTTTATCAAAAAATATCAGACACGTATTTTTTTCTTTTCGTCATATCTCAAAAATTGACAGAAACACATCGTTTTAAGAAGTATAATGATGTAACGTCATTCTAACTATATGATGTCATTTGCATGCTCAGTATATCTATATGTATATGGAATCAAACATTCACATATCCTTTGAAATAATCGTTTTTCAAAGAAACAAAAAAATATTTATCGATTTTTTTTCGAAAATAATAGATACATATGTCGTCAAATTTAATTTTTTTTTCCGAATTTTTCCGAAAGTTGAACATTTCAAATCAATTTTTTGCGTCGAAAATCACCGTTTCCCAGGCAATAACGAATGGTGGTTTCACGAAAGCACTTTCGCAGAATTTTCTCGAAAGATACTCACTATTACAGTTGAATTCTATGTAAAGTTCCTATTACACGACATTTTCTTGTAATCCAATGACGTTAAAACTGATCCGAAACGAAAACTCATGCGAAAACAATTATTGTGACAAGCTCAAGTGAGCGAGTACTAGAATCCAACATGGCGGACTTCCCGCAGTCACTTCAAAAATTCACTGCGCGTGTTGCGTCATTTGCCTGGGAAACGCCAATCTTCGACGCAAAAAATTAAACCTAAATGACTAATTTTCGTTAAAAAATTCGGAAAAAATATAATACATGCCAATTTTCCAAAAGTTGACTGCACCATGAAGCGCGCCATGCATCACAGGTGCAGCCAACTTCGCATAGCTCGGGAATCGTCAACTTTCGAAAATTAACAAATAAACTACTATTTTTTATACGAATTCCCAACTGATCATCTTTTAAAATAATTATACCTTGGAATGGAGCGATTTTCGAAGAATTATTCATAAATATAATTTCCAGAACCATGAACTCCAGAACTATCAATTCTACGATATTTTTTATGAACCCCCCTCTCCCCCTTTTTTAAACAAACATTACTACAGTACACAATTAAAAAAAAATGGCTTAAGATATTCAAGAATCGGTTTTGAGGGGAAAGGTAAATTTGAAATTTCCGTTTAGGTATTTTGCTTTGCCGCTGTCTTCGGTTCTGCGACCTGATGAGAGTGCGAGGATCTTTTTCCGTATCAAAGACCTCGCGGAAATCCATTCAGGTTTTCACAGTCAGCTGAGAAAAGCGCGAAGCGGCGCCGCCTTGGCCCAAGTCTTCCTCGATTGTCGGGAAAAGTTTCTCATTTACGGCGATTACTGCTCCAATTTGACACTGGCTCAAAACACTCTCCAAGATGCTTGCAATCGCAGCGAGACCCTCAATCAATACATTATTGTACGTCTTTTGCATGTATCAATAATAGTTGTATCGGATTTATTAGATAGATAGATACCTCCGACGTATACTAAAGGCATATAATTAATTCGTTATTTAAAAAATGTAGACGTGCCAGCAAGAAGCGAACAATGGCAAGTTCAAATTACGGGACATTTTGTCAGTGCCAATGCAGAGGATATTGAAATACCATTTGTTGCTGGACAAGCTGGTCGAGGAGACACCTCGGGAATGGACTGAAGATAGGCGTCAATTGACGAAAGCAAGAGAGGTCATGGTGGACGTTGCCCAGTATATAAACGAAGTCAAACGTGACTCGGACACCTTAGACATTATCAAGGACATCAAAGCTTCCATCATTGATTGGGATTTGTCAGAAGACACGTCACTCAAGGATTTTGGCCGATTGCTCAAAGATGGGGAATTGAAGGTAGTACTCAAAGAGTGGCAATCTTGATGCATGCCATTTGCTCGCTTCTAGAGAGAATGTCTAACAGACTTGTAAAATCTGTTTTTTAAAAAACAGTTAAAACAAAAAGTTAAAAATTTTTTGGAACAGTCTAGAAGTTCCTAAATTCGTCTCTGAAAACCCGCTACCAATATTTTTCGTTACAATTTAAAAAAAGACTGTTAGACAATGTTGCTGAATTTTGAAACAGGTGAAACCACACAACGACCAGAGGGTGAAGGCGAGATACGCTTTTGTTTTCGAACAAGTTGTGCTAGTCTGTAAAGCGGGAAGAGGTGATCAATATTGCTACCGTGAGACGTTGAAGCTAGACGATTATCGGTTGGAGGACCACACTGGGCGACGAACGTTAGGCCGGGACTCGCGTTGGTCCTATCAGTGGCTTTTGGTGCACAAGCAAGCTTTGACCGCGTACACGTTGTATGCCAGGACCGAGGAGCAAAAACAGATGTGGATGAAGGCCCTGCAAGAGGCCATGGACAACGTCAACCCCGCCGTCTGTCGCAATACCAACCACAAATTTAGGCTCACCACCTTTGACACCGCTGTCAGTTGTCAGCGATGCGACAAATTCCTCAAAGGCCGCATTTATCAGGTTCGTGTTTTACTCTAAACTTTTACTCTAAACATTTACAAAAGAAATGTTTTATTCTAAACGTTTTAAAGTAGATTAACACATTAATCGTTGGTATCTTTTTCCTATTCCTGCGTCATTTATCGGAAATTATTTCAATAACGATTTTCACCGATTTTGCTAAAGTTTTTCGACACTTGAAAATAAATCAAAGTGAGATAAGCCTTTTTTAAAAAAATGTTATGTATTTTTTTGTTCAAAGGGCTACCGATGTGAGGTGTGCAAACTGGCAGTACACAAACAGTGCATTTCTTATTCTGGGCGTTGTATGCCAATACCGCCCCCTCCCCCTCCACCTCCTCCGTTGCCCTGTGAACGAGCACTTTCTGTAAAACTTTGGTTCGTCGGCGAAATGGGCCGGGACGCTGCTTCTAACAAACTGGAGGCGCGTGAAAATGGTACCTACATGTTGAGAATACGCCCGGCGGGACAGCCTCGGCTTAAGCATGAAACTAATTATGCCTTGAGCTTAAAGTAAGTACAAATGAAAAATTTTTATTTTTCAACTTGGCGTGATTTTGAATTTTTCTTTCAGAATAAAGAAAATGGATTTAAAACTGATTTTTCATGTTTTAGGAGCTAAAATCGTGATTTTTACCGCCTGTGCTAAACGATGAATTACGATTTTAGAACATTCAACATGAAAAATTATATTCTATGATATTTATTGACGTAAAATTGACATACGGATTTGATTTGAGTGAAGTAAATTACCCCGATGAGGCGTCCAAACATAGTGAGTCGAAAGTTAGGACCAAGATCTGAATAAATATAATTGAAGAGGAGTAAACTTGGTTTAATTATTGAACATTGGCTCCATATTTGATCGAAGGAATAATTATTAATGAAAAATTATGTTCGCACTAGGGGTGTGCGGGATGGTGAATTTCAGAGGTCAGGATGTTTTGGGAAATTTTACATGGGGTCGGGATGGATCCCGAGTTATTCGGGAAATCCCGAATATGTCGAAAAAACCGAAAAATTCTAAAATCTTTGAAAAGTTTGAAAAATTTGAGTAATAACGGGAATTTCAAGAATCCCGATAATTTTGAGAATCTGGAGAATCTAGAAGTTCGGAAAAATTTATTAATTCTGATAACTCTTCAACTATAGAAATTTTGGTATTGTAAATAAATCTCGAACATGTCGGGAAATCTACAAAACTTCGAGAAACCCCGAAATGTTCGGAAAATTTGAGCAATCGCGAGAATTTCAAAAATCCCGAAAATGTCGAAAATCCTGAGAAGTTTGAGAATCTAGAGAATTCGGAATTTCCGAAAAATGAAGTAATTTCGATAAATCCTGAACTTATTAAATTTCGGGATTGTAGAGAAATCTCGAAATGTCGGGAAATCCCGAAAATGTCGGTAATCTTTAAAAAGTTCAGGAAACCCCTAAAAATCTGAAGAATTTGAGCAATCACGAAAATTTCAAGAATCCCGAAAATTTCGAAAATCCCGAGAAGTTTGGGAATCTAGAGAGTTCAAGAATTCCGAAGAATCTAATAATTCTGATAACTCTTCAAATATAGAAATTTTGGTATTGTGAAGAAATCTCGAACATGCCAGGAATTCCCGAAAAATTCAAGAAACCCCGAAAAGTTCGGGAAATTTGAGCAATCACGAGAATTTAAAGAATGCCGAAAATTTCGAGAATCCTGAGAAGTTTGGAAATCTAAAGAATTCAGGATTTCCGAAAAATGAAGTAATTTCGATAAATCCTTAACTCTAAAAATTTCGGGATTGTAGAGAAATCTCGAAATGTCGAGAAATCCCGAAAAAACCGGTAATTTTTAAAAAATTCAGGAAACCCCGAAAAGTTTGAAAAATTTGAGCAATCACGAAAATTTCAAGAATCCCGAGAAGTTTGGGAATCAAGAGAATTCAGGATTTCCGAAAAATGTAGTAATTCAGATATATCTTTAATTCTAGAAATTTCGGGATTGAAGAAAAATCTCAAACATGTCGGGAAATCCCCAAAAATTCAAGAAACCCCGAAAAGTTCGGGAAATTTGAGCAATCACGAGAATTTCGAGAATCCCGAGAAGTTTGGGAATCAAGAGAATTCAGCATTTCCGAAAAATCTAGTAATTCCGATATATCCTTAATTCTAGAAATTTCGGGATTGAAGAAAGATCTCGAACATGTCGGGAAATCCCAAAAAATTTAAGAAACCCCGAAAAGTTCGAGAAATTTGAGCAATCACGAGAATTTCAAGAATCCTGAGAAGTTTAGGAATCTAGAGAATTCAGAATTTCCGAAAAATGAAGTAATTTCGATAAATCCTTAACTCTATAATTTTCGGGATTGTAGAGAAATCTCGAAAATGTCGAGAAATCCCGAAAAATTCGGTAATCTTTAAAAAATTCAGGAAACCCCGAAAAGTTTGAAGAACTCGAGCAATCCCGAAAATTTCGAGAATTCTGAGATGTTATGGAATCTAAAGAATTCAGTAATATCGAAAAATCTATTGATTTATATAACTCTTCAACTATAGAAATTTAGGGATTGTAGAGAAATCTCGAACATGTCGGGAAATCCCGAAAAATTCAAGAAACCCCGAAACGCTCGAAAAATTTAAGTAATCACGAGAGTTTAAAGAATCCCGAAAATTTCGAGAATCCTGAGAAGTTTGGGGATCTAGAGAATTCAGAATTTCCGAAAAATCTAGTAATTTCGATAAATCCTTAACTCTATAAATTTCGGGATTGTAGAGAAATCTCGAAAATTTCGGGAAATCCTGAAAATGTCAGGAAAGATCATTTCCTGTCCCGAGGCATTTCCCGACGCATCCCGAAATCGGGATTCCCGAAAAGTCGGGATCCCGCACACTCCTAGTTCGCACCTGTGAGCAATAGTCTTTGCCGAAATTGACGAAAAAAGCTATCTGTAATGAATGCTTTCAACTATATGAAAGCTCACCACTTCCTCTTTTTTTCATGTATTTTATGTAGCTTTGTCAAAACACTCCCTACTCCACCCAACTTTCCCCTAACATATCTCAACAAATTTCGGTCTTCGTATCATTTCCACATACTTCCCCAGAAATTCGTTTCCATAAAATTGTTTTCTGTGCTCGAAATTGAAAAAGGCTCTTTTAACCAGAGCCGACGGTGGAGTCAAGCACATCAGGGTGTTCAAGCGTGACGTGGACGGCGCCGACCTGTATTACCTGAGCGAGTCGCGGTTTTTCAAGAGCGTCGTCGAGCTCGTCGAATACTACGAACGCGTCTCGTTGTCCGAAAACTTCGAGAAGTTGGACCAGCGACTATTGTGGCCGTTCAGGCGTGTTTTAGCCAAAGCTTTGTTCGATTTTCGCGGAGGGGAACGCAACCAGCTCAACCTGCGTCGCGGATGTCGCGTCGTCGTGCTCAGTAAAGAGGGCGACGCCAAAGGTTGGTGGAAAGGTAAAATTGGCGACCAGGTTGGATTTTTCCCCAAAGAGTACGTGGAGGAAGAATAAACCATCTTTCTCATTCTCAATAGCGTGGCGCCGCTCTGGTGGCCAAACCGCGTATTTTTCGTCACGCAAGATCAGGGTACGTAGATTGGAAACGAAAAGCAGCCAAGCAGCTTTTCGTTTCTACTCTACGTGATTCAATTTTTTGGGAAAATTTTGTTACTTTTAGATATGTATCGGTTTGTTTTATATTTTGCTTTTTCGTTTTGTGATATTTGAAAAACTAATCAAATGATATAAATGTTTGAAAAAGTATACACGGTTTTGTCACTGGGTTGGAGGGCTCCTCTTAGAATAGAGGTTTGCCTTTTTCTACATCATTAGTGGTTGCTGGAAATGCTTTTATCGAATATTGTTGGAAAATTGAAATTTTCAAAATTTCAATCAAGCTTGTGTATTTTAGGCTTGGCCAAGAAACTGCAAGTTTCGCGCGCCATTATTTCGTTGGAATTTTCATATTTTAAAAAATATTTTCAGAAAAATTCTCGAAATCATGTTTATAGAGGGAAGCGTGTATTCTCTGTTAAACGAAGCGAGAAGAGAAACAGTTGTCTCCATAATTACACGTTACGGCGATAAAAACAAAAGACTTGTGAAATCCAAGCGTAAAATTTGTGACTGTACGCTGATTCTGAGTTTGTCCGAGTTTTCTTTACTTAGGTGATGGCAAACGTAGACGAACAAACATTGTTACCGTTACTGCGAACACTGCTGAATATTATGGAGGGCGAGAATTTTAAATCGCACATACGTGCCAATAATTGTCAATAAAGTTTACTTCTTACAAAATTCCTCGATGTTTTATTCACACTCCAAGTAACATTATTGGTCCAAGAATACAAAAATATGCTTACATCTTAATTCTTGCAAATATACAGTCTGTTTAGTATTGCTTTTCGGCTTAAATAAAATGGTGAAATAATTGAAATGAACATGATAAGCCTAATACTTTTCACTGGGATTTGTATATAGTATTCAAGAATCATGTTGAAATTTACAATGTTCCTAATAGATAAAGCATCAGATTAAAAACTTTACAATTCATACTTTGCCGTGAAAATAGCAGTCGTGACTTTTTGTTCGATTCTTTTACAACCAGCCTTTGAGTAGAGGTTGTCAGGCTCTGGTCCCCAAGTAACGTGCAAGAGTATTTCCTTGATTTCGTCCTCAGTGGGGTTCATCACCCCTTTATTGCGAAATGCAAATTTTATGCAACGAAGGACGTGTGATTCTTCAAGAGGTAGGAAAGGCACGAAGTGATCTATCAAGCTGGTTCCAATTGTCTCGCTATTGTGGAAACCTTTAATATCAATACCACTATTTTAATTTTCAGTGATTAGGTTTTGTAAGTAATTTTGCACTAAGAGTTTGTCCATAAATTACGTAACATTCAAGGGGGGGGGAGGTGAGCGAAATGTTACGTAACAAATTTCGAATACATTATTTGAAAACAATAATTGAAAATAGTATATTGAATAAAATCATCGGAATTCGAAACAAGTAATTTTGAAGATTTAACATTTAATTATATTAATATTCAATTATATTATATTATATCGAAAATAGCTATTTTATAGTGATGAGTTGAATTCTGAAACAATTTTCATTTTTTTGTTTGAGGAATGCAAGGGATGCCTAAAAATAAAATATTTTTTTATTCGAATTAAATCACCTCCAATTTCGTTGAACGCTCCTTGGGAGATGAGAGTCTCGAAATCCTGCATCGTCAGTGTCTCTCTTTTTTTCCCGCTCTTCCATAAATTTATCATTTGCTGCACGATCAGCGAACTTCCCGTGTTCGACAAAAACAAAAAAATAGATTTGTTCTTTCTAATTTTTTTAGAGCTAAAACTAGTGTCCGTGTAGTCGATAAATGGTACTAGCACATCCAGCAAACCCTCGGGCAAGAGTTGAACTTCATCAAAGACAAACATTGATTGCTCACACGTTTCGAGCGATTGCAATATTTCTTTCTTCAGCCGTTCCTGGAAATGGAAAAAAAATTTAGAATAAGTAATATATTTTTGTTTCAATAGGATTTTATTCTGTAAAAAGGTTTTTGTTGGTTCCGATTTCGTACTGAAGTGACAAAGTAGTTTTAGTTCCAATAAATACTTATTTCCAAGTTTGTGTTCATGTTAAACTAGTTACTTCACTTTTTTAGTAGATAAACAAACTTTTGATTGTACTTCTAAACATAAAAATTGTTAAACGTTTAACTAGTAATTTTTCAGAAACCTTTTTCACCTTGAGACATTATTATGAAAATTCAAATTTTTTGAGATGATCATCAATATTGTTTTTACAAGATTCAAAAACTACAAAACGATTTGTTATTTATAATTATTTTGGCATATTAATGGGTCCCTAAAAGAGTATCATATCTCTCGGGGCTCCAGAGCATTGTATCGTATCTTTCATTGCTCCCAAGCATTTCATCGTATCTTTAACAGAGGTGAAACATTTCATCGTATCTCAAAAATCAGTTTTGAGATAACTTGAAGTAAAGTTTCCGTCACTCAAGAAACATAATGATAGCTTGAAAACAATATGTTACACATGTTTCTAATCACATATTATTTATGTTTTTAAGATATTTTCTTAAAAATCATTTTTTTGTAATTTTTAACAGAAGAATAAATATTGTTTTTTTAATATAAAGCAAAAAAGACAAAAATTGCACCTATTAAAAGTATTTGTCCATAAAAAAATCCACACGTAGAACGAATAATTTTTTTTGCACCAGCATTGAAAAATGATAATAATATAGTGGATTTTGAAAAAATAATTGTACACTACAATAAATAATTTTCACACTAAATTTTTATTATTTGAAAATATGGAAACTGTAAACCTAATTATGAACAATTGATTCATTCCCTCAAAAAATATTTTTGACGTAAAAATTTTTAAGTATCTACCCTTCTGTCGAGATAATTTACTGTTTGTGATAATTTTTAGTTATTATATTAGTGTCACTGAAAATTCTTTTCAATAAACTTGGTCTTGAAAGAATTAAATGATAATTGTTCTAAAGATTCATTCCCAGAGTCATCAATGGCATATTTTACATATTTTAATAAATAAAATTCATTTGTTTGAACAATTAAATTTAACTTACTGTTGTGAAAATATATTTTTGCAAAACGCATATGCCTTTCATGGTTTCTAAGGCCGTCTTTTGCATATTTTGCATCAATAATATTGATTATTATACTATAATAAATTGCTTTTGTTTAAATTTGTTTAAATTTATTTTAACAAAATATTGCAAAAATTTCTTTTCGCAAGATATATGTCATTTTTATGGGTTTTTAGGTTGCCGAGTAAGAATTTTATATCGCTTTCGTAAAATTCGTTAATTTAAACAATTTATTTGAACAAATTATTGCAAAATTTTTCTTCTACAATACGTATATCCTTTTAATAGCTTTTTTGGTTGCCGAGTAAGGATTTGATATTGTTTTTGCAAAATTTGTTTATTTAAACTATTAATTTAAACAAATTATCGCAAAATTTCTCTGTTACAATATGTATATTTTTTTCATGGCTTTTTAGCTTGCTGAGTAAAGATTTGACATTGTTTTCGCAAAATTTGTTTATTTAAGCTATTTATACAAACAAATTATTACAAAATTTTTTTTTACAATATGTATATACTTTTAATGGCTTTTTAGGTTGCCGAATAAGAATTTGACATTGTTTTTGTAAAAGTCATTTATTGAAATTATTTATTTGAACAAATTATTGCAAAACTTTTCTTCTACAATATGTACATTCTTTTTATGGTGTTTTTAGCTGCCGAGTAAGGATTTTACATTGTTTTTTCATAATTTGTTATATTTAAACTATCAATTTAAAAAATTATTGCAAAATTTTTCTTCTACAATTTTTGTATCCTTTTCATGGCTTTTTAGATTGCTGCCGAGTAAGAATATTGTTTTTGCAAAATTAGTTTATTTGTACAATTTTTATAAACAAATAATTGAAAAATTCTTCTTTTACAAAATGTGTATACTTTTTATGGTTTTTCAAGTTGCTGAGTAAAGATTTGACATTGTTTTTTTAAATTCTGTTGTTGATATACATATTATAAAAGAAAAATTTTGCAATAATTTGTTTGAATAAATTATTCAAATGAGCAAATTTTGCAAAAACAATGTCAAATCCTTACTCGGCAACCTTAGAGGCAATGAAAAGGATGTACATATTGTAGAAGAAAAATTTTGCAATATTTTTTTTAAATAAACGAATTTTACAAAAACGATCTCAAACTCTGACTCGGCAACTTAAAAAACTATGAAAACGACAAATTTTGCAAATAGAAATTTTTGCAATATTTTGTTCAAATAAATTGTTTAAATAAATAAATTTCACAAAACCAGTGTCATTCACTTCTGCAACAACTCAAAAAACCATAAAAAGCATGTATTTTTCATAGAAACAGAATATTGCAATAATGTGTTTGAACGCGTTGTTATAAAGTACTATTTACAAAGTAATGGAAATTTGTTGCTTAGCGAACTAAGCAACAGGGAAAAGCACATTAATCTTGTAAAAACAAAATGTTCCAAAAGAATAGCCAAGTAAAAACTATCCAGTCAACCGGCATATGGTCATTCCAATTATTGAAATTTGGTTTTTCAATTTAAATTTCCAAATTTTTTGTGGAACATTCTTGAGGGTTTAAAGAAATCAATAATGACTTTTTCGGAAAAAGTCAAAAATTTGAGTTACGATGAAATGTTTCACTTATGTCAAAGATACAATGAAATGCTTGGGAGCTATGAAAGATACATCGATATTATAAATTTGTTCCAGAATATAATTTTTTTAATTTTTAAATTGAATTATTACGAACTTGATAAACTGGCACTTGGTCCTTTAAAGGAAAGTCACTGCGCCCATTGTAAAAATGATAGAATGAACTTAGTTCTCCTTCGCTATACATTGACTTGGCCAACATTTGTATAACATATGTTTTTCCAGACCCGGAAACTCCGTGAAAACTCATAACCAGCGGTTTTTTTGGATTTTTCTGGGCTAAATGTCCAGCGACAGCGCTGAAAATTATTTTCTGCGCTATGTGTTGACCATAAAGATCGTTGTTCAACATTTGGTGAAACTCTGAAATTTATGGAAAAGAATATAAAGATCTCATATCCATAGGCATCTGAAAGTCATTTCTGCAACAGTATATTTAAAGTTGAAAAAACTGCATTTAGAAAATTGATTGATTTTGAGGTTTTCATGGGAAATTGATGTATTTTACTGTTTTTTAACTGGAAAACTTTTTATACAAACTCGTTGAATTTACATTTTCAATACTTGAAATCAATAATCATTCAATACCTTTGGGAAATGATATACCTTTTTTGAATTAACGATATACATTTAGGTAGTTTAAAATAAAAATCAAAAACTTCATTTTTATGTGCCTGAAGTTTGAAACGTTTAGAAAATAAACGAAAACACTGAAAAATTGGTTTTTTCAATTGTACCCAAGAAAAAAGTAAAAAACTGTTAGTAACATGGAATAATATTAGTTATATTTCAATAATTCTTTATTATTTCAACTATGCAAGGTAATGTGAATAACTTGTTTTTATTTAGTTTAGTTTTAAATTATTTGAACTTCAGTAAAAAAAAGCTGCTGAACACTAATTTGAGATATTCACTAAAATTTTTCAATAATCTTATGTTTCATGTACATAAAGTTAGCAGTGTAATTAACGAAAATCAATTAGCGACAATGTTCATAATTTGCCGCTCATTTGTTGCTAATTAGTTACGCAAGAACTAATTTTGTTGCTATTTTAGTTAAAAAGTTACAGACTTTTCTGCTAACTTGACGTCAACTTAGCAGGAAAA
>JAPYZL010029780.1:0-11941 GCA_030522825.1 Platygaster orseoliae | reverse complement strand
CCGGCCCTGTTTGCACAGGCCGGAACATGACTTAATGGTGGGGGTAAGGGGAACGATCGCTCGTTTCGATAGACGAGTCTCTAGTGTTCCGATATACGAGTCTTCCGATAAACGAGTCTTCCGATAAACGAGTCCCCACTGTACTTCAATTGTAAAATATAATTTTTGCAGTGCACTTTAAAAAAAAATAATAGTTTTAGATTAACACTATTTTTAAAAATAAATTTCCAGGAATTCAATTTTAGTTTGAAGATTCTAGAAAAGAACATTTCGAAAATTATTTTATTGAATTATTTCTACAAAATTCAAAGTACATACACCTTATGGAAAAAAATTATCATATTTTAACAATGAAAAATACGCGACATTCATAACTAAATATAGAACTGTATAAAAAAAAAAATTATATTAAAACTCGCAAGTAAAATAGAAAACTTGAGAAATTGTTGAAATTGAAAATTGGTACCTCTAAAGTTTTACTTCTCTCACGTGTTTTTTAAAACAAAGCTCAATTTTTGTTTCTTTTGGTATCAAACTTTTTATCATACATTTTTAGTTGACTTCAGAAAAATAAATGATTTTTTTCAATCGAAGAGATACATCATCAAACACATGTTAAACTTTAAAAATAAAATTTTCTTCCTAAAATAATGTTTTCAATTTACAAAATTTACTAATTATTAAAATAAAATTTTGGTATTATTTTACAAATTTAATTCAATATCTTTATTTATTTCACGTAAGAAACATCTTTTATTGTATAATTCCAATGTCTTGATTCCGTCAATAATTGATGTTCACCGTTCTAAAAAAATTGCATTTTCTTATTATTTTTTTAGAAAATAGTTGAACAATCGTATTTCAAGAATATTCTTAAAAATGAAAAAGAAAAATCAGTAATATTCACATCTATGTTGATAACTTATGCATGTATTTTGAAATCGAATACAAAAAAATACATGAAAATATGATTATTTTTATTTTTGAGAAAAAAAACCTTTAAAATTAAGTTGTAAGAATATAAAAGCAAGTGATTCTAGTAATGCACTCAAAAATCAATTTTAATTTGATCAAAATAAATTCTGGATTTAAATTTCCAGGGATTTCAGGAATTTGAATTTCAGGATTTGATTCAAAATTTCTCAGTGATTTGGGATTTCCCAAGCTTACCAAATCAAAAAAACAAAAAATATTGTCACAACAATGTCTATCATGAACCAAAAAAGAAATTCCTTCTAACATTTTCAAAAGAATTCGTTTATCCAAAGCTCAAACGTGCGTTTAAAATAATAGAGGTGGAAAGAGCGCTACATTTTCATGGAATCCGTTGCTGATTCCAGAATCTATAATCTACCTCGGAATTCGGACTAATCCGAGTTGGTCCAAAATGCACGTAGAGTTGGGCGTAACAATTTCTTTCACTTATGCAAATGCCGGAACAACGCGAGTATCTGCCGACAAAATTGTCGGCGTACGTGCATGTAAATCAAAGTTGGGCGGCGCGAGAACCCGGAGGCTGCTCTTAACCGCTGATCATTGTGCAGCGCTGTTTTTCGTAATTTCGGAGCCATGTTACACGAGTAAAAGGGTAATTACCGGGTCCACCGGTGTTTCTGAGGTAATAGTTTTTTCGGTAATGAATCTGCTGAGGGTACAAAACCCAGATTTCATGCTTGGGCTCAACTCTTAATAATGCAACGAAAGAGAAAGTGACGTCACTGTAAAATTGCATCGTATTTTGAGACACAACAAAATTAAGGCACGACTTGAAATTAAAATGTTATCTTGAGTTTAGTCTAGGTTCACAAGTACACACTGTTTTTAAAGTAAGATGAACAAGTATAACTTGAAGAAATCAATCTTGATTCAAGACATGAGTTTTGATTTGAGACTTGCTTGTTAAAAAATTATTTTGAACTTTAATTTGGAGTTTATTTAAAATAATGTTTGAAATTCGATTCGTACTTTAATTTTATTGCATCTTAAAATAAGATTGACTCTGAGAGTGTAACCTGAAAATGAAATTTTATTTTCAGATGCAAAGAAATCAGGGAACGACTCGAAATTCATTGAAAAAATAAATATTAATCAAAGGATTAATAAATAAGTTAATTAACTAATTGAAACAATCACATTTGAATGAGTTTTCGAAAATTAATATTATTAATTTGTTCCGACTCGAAATTCAGTCTATGTTCACAATCAATTTTAAACAAAGAAGTTTTGAACTAAATTTACTCATGTTTAAGAGAATTATTT
Organism: Platygaster orseoliae; assembly: GCA_030522825.1. Lineage (NCBI taxonomy): Eukaryota > Metazoa > Arthropoda > Insecta > Hymenoptera > Platygastridae > Platygaster > Platygaster orseoliae. The sequence goes on along the minus strand of JAPYZL010029780.1, from coordinate 9,682 downwards.
TTTTTTCAAATGTATTTTTTTGATTTAAGACATTTAGACATGACTGAATTCCAGATAGTATTTAAACTTCTGTTCGCGTCTTAATGTTTCATCTTAAAACAAGATACTGTTTTTTGAAAAATGTATATTAAAATGATAAAAATCTTCTGGAACTTGAATTTCAGAAAATCACAATTTAGAAATTTAAATTTACCAAATTTTCACAATTTTGAATAATTACTCAAAAATTCAAAAAAATTAAAATATGCTTGGCTTCGATTCTTCAGAACAATGTTATAAAAGAGAAGTCACGTCACTGTAAAAATTTCATCTTATTTCAAGATGCGAAAAAATTAAAACACGACTTGAAATATTCATATTAATATTATATCAGACAATAATGAATTCGTTCAATGGAATAAGAATGAAGTGAGTAAACAAGTGGATGCTAAATTTTCAAGTCCAGATTCGGATGAAATAAGATCTCTAGTAGTTAGTTCAGTATAATACGATATTCTCGTGTTTGTATTATCATTGATCGAATGCATGTTTATTAATAAGGTCTAGAAATCAGAGGTTAAAGTTCAATATGAGTAATATTTAAGAAAACAAAAATCGTTCAAGTATATAAAAAGTGTAAAAAGAAGATTGGCGATATACTTAATACGTGAGTGATGAAAATGTTATAACGTTACTCAAGTTTACTTATTGTGATTAAAAAAAAAGTTTATTTGCTTGATATTTAATAACATCGTTAACCAAAAAATGCAGAGGATAGTATTTGCAAAATGTGAAGTCTGTCATCCTTTGCTCAATATAATTGTTTAAATAATTGTTTTTCAATAGAAAATTAAAACAGTGAATGTAGTTCTTAAAAAAATACCCAAAATAAAAAAAATATTAAAATACTGAAAATAAGTGTGTTCTACAAAATCTGTCGAACTTCGATAACTAGAGTATTCATTTCATAAGTCTCTATAGCAATGAGGGAAAAAAACGAAAAATCCGTCGAGCTGTAAAAATGCTTAAAATATAGAAAATTTTTTTATTGAGTTATACGAAAACATACAGTTACAGTTTCGTGAAAAATTTTATATCGAAATAATAAAAATCTCTAGCACTATAAATTCCAGAAACTCACATACTAGACATCGGAAGGGATATTAAATAAAATAAAAAAAAATACGAAATTCTACAACTTCTATTGAATACTCGAAAATAAACAAAAAATAAAATTCAAATTCTGTAAAAAAGTGTATTTCTTAAAATCTGTAAGATTATGATAACCAGAGTATTCAATTTTAAGAATTTTTTCAGCAAATCAGGAAAAGACCAAAAAATCTTTTTCATTGTATGAATACTTTAAAAATACAAAAAAAAATTTATTGAATTGGAATTTTCAATGCTGTTTTTGGAATAACTAATTGTATTATGAGAAATTTATTAAACCCCAAACTCCAGAGTTATAAATCCTAGAAATTTATATAAACATCCTAAAAAGTTCTAAAAAATTTTCTCAATACTGAAAACAAATGAAATACTCAAAATCTATTAAACTTTCTGGAATCTTCTCTAGCAATTTATAAAAATACTATAAGAACTAAAAATACCTATTCCAATAGAAAAAAATTATTAGACATTTATTTACATTGCATGAAATTTTGTGAATCTGTGTAATGATCAATGATAATACAAGAATATTATATAAAATTAAATAAACTCTCAAAATCACTTTTTATGATCAAGTTATTGATATCTGTATAAAAATCTACAATAATGCAAAAACCTCTTTACATTTTAAAATGCTAAAAAAGTCCAAAAAATTTAATGGGCCTAAAATTCCAAACATTTAGAGGACGATGTTAAACTGAAAAATTGTTTCTAAAATCGGTTTGTACATAATATAATAAAGTTTATTACATATTCATATTTTTGTATGATTTGTAAGTTAATTGTATTTTTATATATTCATAACGTTTTTTTAAACTGCTATTGTAAATTATATTTTCATAATTTTTAATTGTTTTAATTCTTTCATAAGAATTTGTGAAAATTTGATACTCAATTATATTACTTTTAAGTCTTTTAAACCACTTTTTACTTTTTTTGCAATTTTTCAAAATCATTGGCGTTCATAATGAATTTTCGAGTATCTGCATCAAAAGGTATTGCACAATGTATTTCATTCAGAGTGCTAGTAGAGAAAATTATAATTTTATCAATTTTATTTTTACTTTTTGGAACACGTAGACCCCAAAACGTTTAAAATTTTATTGAATTATTCAAGTAGCTAATGATAATTTGAAAAAAATCGAGAATATTCTAATCACTTTTATTGTTAGAATCCTTCTAATATAAAATTTCATTTTCATGCGATTTCATATTTATGCTATATTTTACATGATTTATTTGTTGTTAATCAAGAATTATTTATTCAATATACCATGAAAAAAATGTAAACATTTTTTGTGTTGCCCTTTATTTCTAAAGTTTGGAACTAGAAAAACATCATTTTCCCATTTACTTTAAACGATTGATCAAATAACTAAATCGTAAAAAAAAATAAATTTTGGTGCTGCAAGTGCACTGTCTATCAAAAAATCGATCCATTCTCACGTCTAACTCGAACCAATCCGTTGACCTCGAGAATAAAAGAAAAGCCCGGAAAATAAAGTGCAGCCGCGCCAGAAAAACTCCCGGAAAACGGCAATAGCGGCTCTGAAAAGTACATCTTTATGCACCGCGTACTCAATGATTTCTCGCGAGTATCGCGATTCATCAAAAACTTTGGCACCGACTGAAAAAGGAGTACGTTTCTACGACCGCGTATCGGCGATAAATTTTTACGAGGCCGAATAAGTGATTTGGAATTCCACGGTTCTGGAGTTGCGCACCTCAGTATGTCTAAACTAAGTCGCACGTCGAGAAAAAAAAAGGAAATAAGAGAAATGCGATACGCTCCCAGAGCTGCAAACATTTTTCGCGGGTACAAGCATGTACCGAAACGAAAGGGATCCGCGAACGTCTGTATTTACCTTTGCTTCCAAGGTTTCTAGTTGCGCCATTCTCGGCTCGAGTTGTTGTGGTCCAGTGTGCAATGCAGTCTGAAAAAAAGTATCGTCTTCAGTTGTTGAATCTCAAGTAGAATATCTGATTCATGAATATGGGACTTTTTTCAGGGGTGTACTTGAAATATAAATGAAACAATTATTTTGAAGTGTACAAAAAAAACGTGGTCGGTTTTAATTTGCCTGAAGTTGTAGTTATTCATTCTATAAATATTCTAGTAATGTAATGTACTATTTTATCTCAATATAACCATAAACTATTTTAAATATTAAATATTAATAATTTTATTTAAAATATTTTCATTTTCGTACCCAGATATTTGCGAAATCCATTCAGCCTGGGAATCCCAAATATCAATAAGTTTCCGATATCTCTAAGTAAAAACAAAATTTACAAATGTCACATTTACTAATGAGGTTCAATCTAAAAATAAATTCTTGTTTTTTTGTTTCTTACTCATTTTGGGATTACCAAATATCTGAATGGACTTTTTGATTATTACAAGTAGAAATAAATCCTACTTTGTAGAGATACCATTGATGGATTTTCCCCGCTGAATCGTAGCATTGCTACGCGTCATTAAACCTTGAAAACTATATAGCGTAGCGAAATTCGTTTCAAAAAACCTTTTGTTCGATTTTCGAGCGAATAACACGGCGATTTTTGTGTTCAACTTTCGACTAAACAATAAGTAAGCGATTTTTATTTGCGTGCGTGTCGGAAATTTCAAATTTCAATATTTCGAAGCCGTTCTGTCAATTTTCGGAAAATCCCTCATGCGAACAATTTAGGTTAATGATTTTATTTTGTCGCTTCTATTTAGTTGTGTCAAAAAAACATTACATTTTAACATTTTATTTTGGAAATAAAAAATTTATAAGAATTGAAAACGAGAAGCTTTAAGTACTTTCTAACGAATTTCCCCGGATTTTTAATAAATACATTTGAAGAATTTCATAAACCAAAACTATAACTGTTGTTAATTCTTTTTTTGATCGAAAGAATTCCTCAGTATACAACGAAGTATCTTATTAAATTATTTTGGATCAAATTAATGGCACAACAACAACAAAATGTTTCTTATTTTGTTAAAAATTATAAAAATATAATAGAACATAGTAATGATAAAGTTATAATTACAATTAGAATTATACACATAAGAATAATAGAAACGTAATTCGATAAATTATCATAAAATAATCGAATTATATTCAAGAACAAATATATTATAATACATTAGGATTATTGAACAAATAAAATTTGAGATGTGAAAAATTCTATTGAATAAGATTCAATAGTAAAATGCAACATGTAAGAAATAAAAAAAAGGTCTCCGGTATACAAATTACAGTGAAAAATCAGATTTTCACTTTCAAAAAAAAATTTAAAACTCAATACAGTGTATCAAATTAAAAAAAATTTATATCGATTTTTTTTATCAATTTGTATTGAATTATTCAAAAAAATATTTTTTAAAAAGGTCTCAACTTTACAAGTTATACTAAACAATCAGATTTTCTTTTCTAGAAAAAAATGAAAAATAAAATATAGATTTTTACTTATATAAAAAAATTAAACATTAAATATATAGTTTATCAAATTCTTACAAATAAATATCAATTATTTTTTTATCAATTTATTTTCTTATTAATTTGTATGATATTATTTACTTTTTTTATCCTATAATTATTTATTTCATACTATATATATTTATTTGTATCAATTTTTTTAAATTTATATCAAATTATTTGAAAAATTTATCTAAAAAAACGCTCTCAACTTTACAAGTTACACTAAAAAGTCAGATTTTGACTTCTAGAAAAAATTAAAAACTAAATAGAGTGTATCAAATTCTTTAAAAAATTTTAATGAATTTTTTTTTATTAATTTCATTTTATCAATTGGTTTCAAATTACGTAAAAAAACGGTCTCAACTTTACAAGTTACACATAAAAATCAGATTTTTTACGTCTAGAATGAAATTAAAAATTAAATATAGTGTATTAAATTACTGTAAAAAATTGATATGAGTTTTTTTTTCATTATTTAATTTTATTTCGTCGTATTAAATTATTAAAAAAAATAATTTGAAAAGAATGTTGTCAACTTTACAAGTTACACTACAAATTCAGAACTTAACTTTTAGAAAAAATTGACAATTCTGTACAGTGTATCAAAGTTTTTTTTTATTTATATCAATTATTTTTTTATCAATTTTTCCATCAATTTATATCAAATTAATGAAAAAAAAAAAAACGGTCTGAACTTTACAAGTTACACAAAAAAATCAGATTTCTTACGTCTAGAATGAAATTAAAAATTATATATAGTGCATTAAATTACTTTAAAAAATGAATATAAGTTTTTTATTTCATTATTTTATTTTATTTCTTCGTATTGAATTATTTAAAAAAATAATTTGAAAAGAATGGTGTTAACTTTAGAAGTTACACTACAAATTCAGATCTTAACTTCTAGAAAAAATTGAAAATTCTGTACAGTTTATCAATTTTTTTTCTTACATCAATTATTTTTATATTGATTTTTATTTATCAATTTATATCAAATTATTGAAAAAAAACTGTCTATAATTTACAAGTTACATTAAAAAATATAATTCAACTTCTAGAAAAAATCACAAAATAAAGAAAGTGTATCAAAATTATTTTAAAAACTAAATATTACTTATTATAATGAAAATAAATAGAAAAAATTAATAATCATGATAAGAACGATAAAAAAACTTGAATTTTAATAAATAGTGAAAAAACAAAAGGTATTCTCTGCAAATTATCAAAAATAGAAAAATCATCACTACAAAATAACTTTGACGTAAATATTTTTCGACCTCTTAACTTTCTCACATTTTTCACAAAATCTCTTTTCATTCTTCAAATACTCCTCTTTTCAACCCCTTTACCGTCTTTTTCCAACTAAGAATATCAGACAGAGAAATGATACGAGGTCAGTGCAAATAAGAAGCATTTCACCTCGCGAGTCACGACCTCCCTTCGTCTCACATCCGGACCATGCATCTTGTATGAACGCATTTTTGCGCGCCGAGGAAATCACGATCCCGCGGCGACATGCCGCGCTCTTCGTGACCGAGCCAACCGAGTTTTGTTTTTCCTCGCGGTTTCCACAGCGAGAGTAATAACGCACCTTCGCTCGGGCTGCCCGATCCGTCAACGGATTTATCGATATAACTTCCGAAGCAAGAAAATTGCGATGGATGAAAAACCACGAGGAGAATGAGTAACGACCGATCATCATTCCAAAGATGACCCGGGGCTGAACGCCATGGGGTAGGCACCGAGACAATCCTCTCAATAAACTCGTTCCACCATTCCATTTTCGAAGGGTAAAGGTTTTGTAATGTTTCTCCTTTTTACTCTGAGGGATATATCTGTGGTAGGTTTTCCACGAAAAAAAAGGTTGCCAAAATTTTTGAAGTTTAAAATCATTGATAGGAAATCCTAGGAAAAAATTCTCGTGTGATTTTTTAACGTTGTGAATTTGCTAACCATTTTTTTTCTGCTACAGCAAACTTTCTTTCCATGATGACTATTACTTTCTCCCAGTATGTATTAACCCTCCATTGAACAGTTAAAAAACAGTAGGAAATGACGCGGAAACGGTCCTGTTATTTTTGCGAACTGAGCAGGGGAACAGGTGCTATTCGCAAGTTTCCGGCCTAGTCTATACACCGTGAGAAAAGTGTGGGCAAACGCGGCACTTCTCACGGCAACTCGTTGCCGCTCGCGCGCAATTATCGCGAATTCATTTGAGCACGCAAACCGTCTTTATACCTCGCCCTCGAGGAACCCCCTCATTTCCCTGTTGTTGCCCGTATTTCGTCTCGCGCGTTTTTTTCATCGCGACCTTCGCCAGGAAAGGTGAAAATAACGCACTGCGGCAAATTTTGCCGAAAACACAGCTATTTGTGGATTATAATTCCTGGCGAAAACTCACGTGCCGCGGGTCAATTCCATGCGGCGCGCTAATTTATTAGCCTTGCGTGTCAGGCTGGTTTTTTGAGGTAGATCATAGCGTCAATTACCGTTTTCCATTATCGCCCACGAGGCTCTTTTTCTGGTATTTCAACGTTTCGCGACACTTTGACCTTGGAGAAGGTCAGGGGATTCGATCGTGATGGTAGGATGATCTTTTCGACGACGTTATTTAATCAATATTTGAACAACAGAGTTCTAAGTCACTTTTTTTATCGTTCAGTCTGGAAGTTTATTGAAACTTAAGTTTCTAATTTTCGTCACTTTTCAAATACATAGCGCTTGTTTTCCTGAAAGTAGTATCGTCCCTTCGAAACCAACTCAGACCAGTTTCACCCTAGCTCGTTCCCACACAAAAAAATCAGCGCTCTTGTCTAAAGCACTCCAAAGTTGGAGAGTCTTCTCCAGAAAGCAATTAAGCCAAGTGCGTCCGAGCATAATGAAGCGGAAGAAATCGAGCGATCGGCCCTTGCGCCGCGGAGAATCGGTTTCCTCTCGAGACAGGAGAAAACGTTCAGCAAGAGTTGAAAGCTCGTCTGGAAAAATCCCTCCGAAGGCGAGTGAACATCGTGATTACCTCGCGGGCGAAGTGATACGTAAATCGAAACCTCCCTTGACCTTTGCAACGCACCGCGTGCCCATGACTTTGGATAAGCGGAGAATCGCATCGCCCGGGGCTTTCTCGGTACGAATGCGAGATGTGTGCGTGTCTAATGGAGCACTTGGATGTTGCGATCGAATGTTCCGTGGGCGAGGCCGAGGTTTTCTTCTCCAGAGCGAGTTGGTCTTCGATGGTTATTTGCATTCACGTGACTTACGTACTCTTCTACACGTAGAATACATGTATATAGAGTTGTAAATTTGACAACTATGGTCACGAGTTGAGGAGTTCACTTCATTCTGAACCAAACTTCGACTCGTATTGAAAACTTCATGTTCGCTAGAAAAGCTCAACCTGCAATCGTTGAGGAATGTACGATTTTCGGGAATGAACTCATGGAGAAAAGATCTTTTGGGATACTGGATTCGGAAAAATGACCGAGAATGAAAGATTGAAATTTAGGACGAAATCTTGGTGCTCGTCCAAGTGTATTGGCTACCGATAAAATGGAGTGAAAAAATGCAAGGAAAATTATTTTTGGTTCCTCTAACCACGGAAAAAAAAGATTTGCAATTTGACAACTTGACGAAAAAATATATTTTTTTGCACCAGTAGATTTTTGTCATGCATAAAACTTCATTGCATGGTAATTGTGCTCTGGTAGAAACGAAGGTTTGTAGATGTAACAAAAAAATTATCTTTTGTAAAGTAGTGTTAAAACAGCATATCTTTTTACTGTTACAGCAAATCTTTTTTTTCGTGAATGTCAACCATAAAATATAGTGAAAAAAGGGCACGAAAATCATTTTTATTATTCAATAATACTATAATGCATAGTTTGAAGGAATATAGTAATGAACGAAATCTACTAAGTTTATGAACTTTTACAATAATAGTACTGTAAAAAAGACTTTACCTTCCTAGTAATGTAATATACTATTTTTAAAGTCTTATAAACAGTTGAATTTTTTTTTTAAGTTATTTAAATTTCTCTCAAAATTCAAATAACTTGAATTTTTATAAATAATCTAAATTTCCGACATTTGTCGAGTTAGTAAATTTGTTACTATTTCTTGAATAGGTTTCAAGTACTCAAATTTCTATAAAAAAAGTATTACACATCATGTATATTCCGATAGAATATAATGAGGAAACAATCTTTTAAGTTCATATGAGTTTTTTTTAATTGTACATATTTGAACTTTGAAGGATTTTTAGCAATCGATGCAATATTCTATATCCTTTTTAACTTTTTTGTAATATTTATCAAAATAAGTACAAACCATGACGATTTTGAGGTAATTTGTATTACTTTTCAAGTTTTCCAGATTTCTGATGACTAATTGAAAAACCTTATCATTTATATCTTAATGAAATATTTTTATGAACACTATCTTAACATTTTGTAAAAATATTTCAAACTTCTTAACATTGCGCAAATTCTCAGATTCACAGACATATATTTTCATTTAGAATATTCTTTTCTCATCCAAACTTTTACACAGAAAAAAAAATTTTTGTACGTTTTCAAATTGTTCATGAATTTTTCCGAGTTATACCTTTTTTTTTAATTTCATAATACTTCTATGTTTTTCAAATTAATAAAGTTATGCTTTCATCCATATTTAAAAAAAATATGATAGAGACCCAACTGTAAAAATCGAATTAGAAACTCAAATAATTTTCATAAATGTTTTCACACGTCATTTAAATTATACTTATCGTTTCTTGATTACAAATGAAAATAGTAATAGGGGAGACTGGGACAAAATGCGCAGTTCACGAAATGTTCAATTTGCATTACCGTCAGAACGGTAATCACTGGAGACTTGCAATTTTATCCATATATGGCTCTAGTGTCGAGTATTAAACGTGAGTAATTGCGTCTTGTTAGTTTGTTTACTTTTTCGGTTATAAAACAAAATGTGTTTTAGTCACTGTGTTGTGAATATTTGTCTGAAAGGAAACTTCAACTTTTGCGTCATTTTTTTCATCAGAATTGATGGTAGGTGAGTTTTTATAG